>CAKNYM010042861.1:6279-23264 GCA_932195095.1 Andricus curvator | reverse complement strand
TTCGGATTGAAAAATTGAACTATTTTATAGAAAATTCATCTTTTCGGTAGAAAATTAATCTTTTAGCGTGAAAATTCATCTTTTTGGTTAAAAATTAACCTTTTTGGTTGAAATTTAATCTTTCTTGGTTGAAAATTCATCATTTTAGTTAAAAATTCATTTCTTTGGTTAAAAATGTAACTACTTTGTGATAATTCGTCTTTTTTGGTAGAAAACTAATCTCCTTGGTTGAAAATTCTACTATTTGTTTTAAAATTAACTTTTTTTTATTGAAAACTCATATTTTTGGGTTAAAAAATTAAACTATTTGGTAGAAAATTCCTCTTTTTGGTAGAAAATTAATCTTCTTGTTTAAAAATTGATCCTGTTTGTTGAAAATTATTCTTTTTTGGTTGAAAATTAACTTTTGTGTTGGAATGTTGATTTGACATTACCTGAAATATTCAAAAAAATTTTAAATTTTCTAAAGAATCTTACATTAGTTACATTATTTTTATATAACTTTAAAAACAAATAAACCTAAAAAATAAGTAATTATTTATAGAAAATTATTGGAAACATATGAGTTTTAATGTGGACAAAGTGAATGAATGAATTCGAAGATTATTATAATTTTTTTCTTATGTAATTGGAATTCAGAATCGTTTTGTTATTTTTCAGGTGTTTATATTTGCGGGAATTCGAGTACTTCAGCGGGGTTAACAGTCACATTACTCAAGGAACCTGGAACAAATGATTACATCCTGGAACCTGGAGCCTTAGTTCTGGCGGACAGAGGAGTTTGTGTTATTGATGAGTTTGATAAAATGACAAATCAGCATCAGGTTAAAACTAAGATTATTTATTAAAAATTAAATTTTTGAAAGTATTTATAAACTTATATTGATTTTTATTTGAAACAGGCTTTATTAGAAGCGATGGAACAACAGTGCGTGAGTGTAGCGAAATCCGGTGTAATTTGGTCCCTTTCAGCCAGAACTTCAATCCTCGCAGCTGCAAATCCGATAGGAGGACAGTACAATAAATGCAAGTCGATTCGGGAAAATCTCAATCTGAGCCAGCCTCTTCTATCAAGATTCGATCTCGTTTTTCTTCTTGTCGATGACCCCAACAAGGTAGATCACCTTCATGATATTTTACATAAATCTTCATTTGATATCAGATTCATTCAATATTTTTTATTTGATTTTTGAGAAAAGGATCGAGATGCTCAGATAATGCAACATGTGATGGCAATCCACAGAAACGGAGGACACCGGAATGATAGTCGCAACATATCAATCAACTCTAGTAGAAAAACGATCAAGGCTTTCGACACTCTCAAGTAACACATTTTTCGATTGCTTCATTATTTGTATATCTTTTTTTTTTCTTTACGTTATGGACCGTTCAAGAAATGAGTCAGGTTATTTTGAAAACTTTTTCCATCCCAACTTTTGAAGTCAAATTTTTTTCTTCGATTTCATTCGATAAACGGCTAAAAGGAAACACGAAAAATACATCTCAAAACTGGGGAAAAGATTAATTTTGAACCAAAAAAGAAAAAGATTTTAGTCCAAACAGTTGCATTTACAAGCAAACAGTTGAACTTTCAAGAAAAATACGAATTTTTAACCAAGTAGTCGAATTTTCAAACCAAAAAGACGAACTTTGTAGAAATCAGTTGAATTTTCAACCAGGAAAGATGAATTTTTGATCCAAAAAAGATGAATTCTCAATCCAAAAAGACGAATTTTCAATAAAATAAAAAATTTCAACAAAATAGTTGAATTTTCAATCTGCAAGGATGAATTTTCAACAAAACAGTTGAATTTTCAAGTCAAAAAGAAGAATTTGTTAGAAGGTAGTTGAATTTTCAATCCAAAAGGACGAATTTTCTATAAAAAAAATAAATGCTTAACGAAAAAGTTAAATTTTCAACAAAATATTTAAATTTTTAACCAAACAGTTGCATTTTTAACCAGAAAGGATCAAATGTCTACGAAGATACATGATTTTTCAAACCAAAAATATTAATTTTCTACAAAGGAGCTGAATTTTCGACCAGAAAAAATTTTTCAGTCAAGAGAGAAAAAAAATTTCACCAAATTGATGAATTCCAAAGACAAAAAGACGAATTCTCTACAAAATAGTTGAAATTTTACGCAAGAAGTTAGTTTTCAACCAAATAGTTCAGTTTTATACGAAACTAATAGAATTGTTAACCCGAAAAGATGAATTTGCAACAAATATATTAAATTTTAAACGAGAAACACGAATTTTCTACAGAACAATTGAATTTACAACCTGAAAATATGCATTTTTACGAAAATAATAGAATTTTTAACCCAAAAAGACGAATTTTCAACAAATATATGAATTTTTAAACGAGAAAAACGAATTTTCTACAGAACAATTGAATTAACAACCTGAAAATGTGAATTTTTACGAAAATCAGATAATTTTAAACCCAAAAAGATAAATTTTCAACAAAATAGTTGAATTTTCAAGCGAAAAAGACGAATTATCTACAAAACAGTTGAATTTTCAAACAAAAAAATAATCAATAACAAAACAGTTGCATTTACAACCAGTGAGTTCATCCTTTAATCCAAAGATAGAATTATCGAAAAAGTGGAATTTTCAACCAGTCAGTTGAATTTTCCAGTTAAAAAGAAGATTTTTTCAGAAGGTAGTTGAATTTTCAATGCAAAAGGACAAATTTTCTGTAAAAAAATGTTTAACAAAAAAGTTGAATTTTCAAGAAAATGTTAAATTTTGAAACTAAACTGTTGCATTTTTAACCAAAAAAGATCAAATCTCTACGAAAATAGATGCATTTTTAAACAAAAAATATGAATTTTTTACAAAAGAGTTGAATTTTCGACCAGAAAATATTTTTCAGTCAAGAGAGAAAAAAGATTTCACCAAATTGATGAATTTTAAAGACAAAAAGACGAATTCTCTACAAAATAGTTGAAGTTTTAACCAAAATGTTAATTTTCAACCAAATAGTTTAGTTTTCTGCGAAACTAATAGAATTTTTAACCCAAAAAGATGAATTTTAAACAAATATATGAATTTTTGAACGACGAACTCGAATTTTCTACAGAACAATTGAATTTACAACCTGAAAATATGAATTTTCACGAAAATAATAGAACTTTTAACCCAAAAAGACGAATTTTCAACAAATATATGAATTTTTAAACCAGAAAAACGAATTTTCTACAGAACAATTGAATTTACAACCTGAAAACGTGAATTTTTACGAAAATAAGATAATTTTAAACCCAAAAAGACGAATTTTCAACAAAATAGTTGAATTTTCAAGCGAAAAAGACGAATTATCTACAAAACAGTTGAATTTTCAAACAAAAAAATTAATCAATAACAAAACAGTTTTATTTACAACCAGTGAGTTGAACCTTCAATCCAAAGGTAGAATTATCGAAAAAAGTGGAATTTTCTAGTTAAAAAGAAGATTTTTTCAGAAGGTGGTTGAATTTTCAACCCAAAACGACGAATTTTCTGTAAAAAAAATGTTTAACAAAAAAGTTGAATTTTCAAGAAAATGTTAAAATTTTTAACCAAACAGTTTCATTTTTAACCAAAAAAGATCAAAATCTCTACGAAAATAGATGAATTTTCAAACCAAAAATATGAATTTTCTACAAAAGAGTTTAATTTTCGACCAGAAAAGATTTTTCAGTCAAGAGAGAAAAAAATTCAACCAAATTGATGAATTCTAAAGCCAAAAAGGCCAATTGTCTACAAAACAGTTTAAATTTAAACCAACCAGTTCATTTTCAACCAATCAGTTGAATTTTCTATGAAAATAATAGAATTTTTAACTCAAAAAGACGAATTTTCAACAAAATATATGGATTTTTAAATGAGAAAAACGAATTTTCTACAGAACAATGGAACTTACAACCTGAAAATATGATTTTTTACGAAAATAATACCATTTTCAACCCAAAAAGATGAATTTTCAACAAAACAGTTGAATTTTGAAGCGAAAAAGACGAATTATCTACAAAACAGTTGAATTTTAAAACAAAAAAATCAATTATTAACAAAACAGTTGCATTTACAACCAAAGAGTTGAACCTTTAATCGAAAGGGTAGAATTATCAACAAAAAAGTGGGATTTTCAACCAATCAGTTGAATTTTTAAATTAAAAAGAAGAATTTTTTAGAAGGTAGTTGAATTTTCAATCTAAAAGGATGAATTTTCTATCTAAAAAGACGAATTTTTAATAAAGCAGTTAAATTTTCAACAAAATAATCAAGTTTTTAAACAGTTGCATTTTTAACCAAAAAAATCAAATTTCTACGAAAATAAACCAGAAAAGATTTTTCAGTGTAGAGAAAGAAGAATATTTACCAAATTGTTGAATTTTCAAACCAAAAAGGCGAATTCTGTACAAAAAAGTTGAAATTTCAACAAAAAAGTTAATTCTTAACCAAATAGATGAATTTTCTATGAAAATAATATAATTTTCAACCCAAAAAGACGAATTTTTGAACAAAATACGTGCATTATTAAACGATAAAGACGAATTTTCTACAGAAAAATTGATTTTACAACCTGAAAATATGAATTTTTACGAATATAATACAATTTTGAACTAGAAAATACGAATTTACAACAAAATACACAAATTCTCAACTAAAAGCGATGAATTGTCAGCCAATAATGTAATAGTCAAATTTTCAGTAAAGAACATTAATTTTTTACCAAAAAACACGAATTTTCAACAAAAAAATTAATTTTCAATTAGGAAAGATTTTTTAGTCAAGAGAGAAACAAATGTCCACCAAATTGTTAAATTTTTAATCCAAAAAGACGAATTCCCTACAAAACAGTTGAATTTGCAACCTGAAAATATGAATTTACAACAAAAAACTTAATTTTCAACCAAATATTTGAATTTTAAACTAAAAACGATACATTTTCAACAAAAAATGGAACAGTTCAACTTGCAGTTGAAAACATTAATTAAAAAAAAGAAATAATGAATTTAAAAAAAAAGAAAAAAAGAATTTTTAACAAAAAAGAAAGAAAAAACTAATATTAAACAAAACAGTTGAATTTCCAACCATAGAGATGGATTTTACCTAATAAAATGAAATCTTAATAAAGTAGTTCAACGAAGCAGTTAAATTTTTAATCAAGAAGATTAATTTTATATCAAAAAGACGAATTTTGAACAAAAAACGAAAAAATTAATTTTCAACCAAAAAAGAAACAAATTTTCGACAAACTAGTTAAATTTTCAACCAAGTAGATGAGTCGTTAACTAATAAAATTAATTTTTAACAAAGTAGTTCGACTTTCAACAAACTAGTTGAATTTACAACCAGGAAAGATTTTTCAGTCAAGAGAGAAAAAAATTCAACCAAATTTATGAATGTTCAAGCTAATAAGGCGAATTGTCTACAAAACTCTTAAAATTTCAAATAAAAGGTTCATTTTTAACGAATTAGTTGAATTTTCTATGAAAATAACAAAATCTTCTATCCAAATAGAAGAATCTTTAACAAAACATTTGAATTTTTAAGCGTAAAAGACGAATTTTCTACAAAACAGTTGAATTTACAATCTAGAAATATGATTTTCCAACCAAATATTTGAGGTTTAAACTAAAAACGATCAATTCTTAATAAAAATAGAATTGTTCCATTTTAAATTAAGAAAAGTGATTTTCAAACCAAAAATTATCAACAAAGTAGTTCAACTTTCAACCAAGCAGTTAAATTTTCAATGAAGAAGATTAATTTTGTATAAAAAAGACGAATTTTCAACAACAAAATTAGTTTTTAACCAAATAGTTGGATTTTAAACTACAATCTATCAATTTTCAACATAAACTGGAATAGTTCAATTTTCAGTAGAAAAAATTACCTTTCAACAAAAAAAAACGAATTTTTACAAAGTAGTTAAACTTTCAACCAACTAGTGGAATTTTCAATCAGGATGATTAATTTTCTACCAAAAAATACTAATTTACAAAAAAAAATTTCAACTAAAAGCTATGAATTCTCAACCAATAATGGAATAGTTAAATTTTCAACCACAGTGATGGATCTTAATTTATAAAATAGATTTTTAACAAATTAGTTCAACTTTCAACCAAGAATTTCATTTTCAATCAAGAAGATTAATTTTCTACCAAAAAAGATGAATTTACAACAAAATACATAAATTTTCAACCAAATTGTTAAATTTTCAACTAAAAGCGATCAGTTTTTAGCCAAAAATGGATTAGTTAAATTTTATGTTAGGAAAATTAATTTTCAACTAAAAAAAAAACAATTTTCAGCCAAATAGTAGAATTTTTAAACAAAAGAGATAAATTCTAAACCACACATATAAGACTAGACTTTTCATTTAAAAAGAATGAATTTTCAACGAAAAATGCTGTGATTTTCTTATTGGGTTCTAATAATTCAGTTCGAATTTAAGCGAAAAAACGAGAAAAAGGGGAAGTTTCTTAAAAACAGGGGAAAAAGGAATTCTTAAAAAAAAGAGTAAAGAGAAGAATAGGGGAAAGAGCGAGAAGTGAGAAAAGTTTCATTTTTTCAAGCGTTTCAAAAAATTTGTATTCAAATTTATATTTTCCATTTATGATGTCATATTCTATGTTACCCCCCTCCCCCCGGCAGTGTGAAATAATTTTTGAACGGCCCTTTATTAATTTTACGAAATTTTTATTTTAGGGAGACGTTAGCTGATTACATGAAAGACAATCCAAAAGTGATACCTCATTCCGTTTTTCGGAAATATATTGCTTACGCTCGGCAGTATGTAAGACCAAGATTATCGGAAGCAGCGACTAAAATTTTGCAAAATTTTTATCTGGAACTTCGACAAAAGCAGACGAATGGCGGGAATATTCCGATTTTTCATCGACAACTAGAAGCTTTAATCAGATTGACTGAGGTAAATGACAGGAATTTTTTCCTCCTATTTCCCCTATTCCTCTACGTTTCCCCCTTTTTTTTTACAAATTCCCCCTTTTTCCCATTTCTATTTAAATATACTCAGGGCTGCCATAAAGTCACTTAAGGCACTTTTAGTCGCTTTTTTCAAGTCACTTTTTAGTCACTTTTCTAAGAAAAAGTTGTTTTTTTAAAGGAAAAAGCAAGTTCTAGTAACTTTAATCTAGCTCTTTTTAGATTTAATCTAAAAAAAATTAATTAATCTATTTATGAAATCTATAGAAATCCCCCCCCCCCCCCCTGGTCCCCCCTTTTTAAAGAATTCTTTAAAGAATTATTTTTTATATTTCTTTAAAGAATTCTTTAAAGAATTTTTAAAATAAAAGAATAAAGAATAAAGAAAATTTAAAAATGCAACTCTTTCATTGTCAATTAATAATCTGGTTTGGTTGAGGATTTAACTGTTTTGTTAAAAATTAATTTTTTTGATAGAAGATTCATTTTAGCTGGGAATTCATCTCTGGTTGAAAATTAGTTTGTTTTTGGGGGTCAAAATTAATTTTTTGAATTGAAAATTTAACTATTCCATTTTCTATTGAAAACTTGTCGTTTTATAGTAGAAATTTCAACTATTTGGTCAAAAATTCATTTATTTTGTTGAAAATTCGTCTTTTTGGTAGAAAATTAATCTTCTTTGTTAAACATTTATATGTTAGGTGAATAAATCGTCTTTTTTCAGTAGAAAACATATATCTTTTTAGTTGAATATTAATTTTTTTTGATTGAAAATTCATATATTTTATTGAAAAATCTCTTTTAAGGAAAAAGCAAGTTCTAGCAACTTTAAACCAGCTCTTTTTAGATTTTATTAAAAAAAATCTTTGTATGAAATCTATAGAAATCTATTTTTTCCTCCTTTTTCCCCTTTTTAAAAGAATTCTTTAAATAATTATTTTATATATTTCTTTGAAGAATCCTTTAAAGAATTTGGAATAAAGAAAATTCTAAAATTCAACTCATTGATTGTCAATTAATAATCTGGTTTGGTTGAGGATTCAACTATTTTGTTAAAAGTTAATTTTTTTGATTGAAGATTCATCATTTTAGTTGGGAATCCATCTCTGGTTCAAAATTCAACTATTTGGTTCAAAATTCGTTTTTTTTTGGGGGTAAAAATTAATTTTTTTAACTGAAAATTCAACTATTTCATTTTTGATTGAAAATTTATCTTTTTTTAGTAGAAACTTCAACTATTTGGTTGAAAATCCATTTATTTGGTTGAAAATTCGTCTTTTTGGTAGAAAATTAATCTTCTTGGTTAAAAATGTATCTTTTTGGTTGATAAATCGTCTTTTAAGTAGAAAATATATCTATATCTAGTTTGGTTGGGGATTCAACTTTTTTTTTTAAATTACTTTTTTTTTATAGAAGATTCATCATTTTAGCTGGGAATTTTAACTATTCCATTTTTTATTGAGAACTTATCCTTTTTTAGTAGAAACTTCAACTATTTGGTTGAAAATTTATTTATTTTGTTGCAAATTCGTGTTTTTGGTAGAAAATTAATCTTCTTGATTAAAAATTTATCTTTTTGGTTGATAAATCGTCTTTTTTAATAGAAAATATATCTTTTTAGTTCAAAATTAATGTTTTTGGTTAAAAATTCATCTATTTGATTGAAAATTCATCTCTTTTGGTACAAATTCCATCTTTTTAGTTATAAATATAACTGTTCAATTGAATATGAATAATCTATTTTGGTTGAGGATTCAAATATTTTGATAAATTTTCGTCTATTTTGGTTAAAATATTAAATATTATATTTTTCGCCTAGAATTTATCTTTTTTGGTTGAAAATTTAACGATTTGGTTAAAAATGCATGTATATCGCAGAAAATTCCTTTTGTTTTAGTAGAAAATTAATCTTCTAGATTGAAAGTTCATCTTTTTAGTTAAAAATGCATCTATTTTGTTGAAATTACAATATTTTTTTTAATTTTTAAAGTAAAACTAAAAGTCAAATTTTTTCTTAATCATTCGACTTCTGAGCTTGAAAACTCAAATCTTTTGTTAAAAATGTATCTCGTTTGATAGGAAATTAATCTGTTTTAGTTGAAAATGCAGCTGTTTGGTTGAAAATTCTGTTATCTTGGTTGAAAATTACCTTTTTTGTTGAAAATTTCATTTTTGTTGTTAAAAATGCAACTCTTCTATTGTCAATTAATAATCTGTTTTGGTTGAGGATTCAACAGTCTTTTTTAAATTAATTTTTAATTACTTGGTTGAAAGTAGACCTACTTTGTTAAAAATTAATTTTTTGGTTGAAGATTCATCATTTCAGTTGAAAATTCACCTCTTTGTTTGAAAATTTAACTATTTTGTTGAAAATTCTCCTTTTCTCTTGGAAAATAATTGATTTTAACTGAAAAATTAGACTATTCCATTTTTGGTTGGAAATTTATCTTTTTAGTAGCAAATTAAAATATTTGGTTAAAAATTCATGTATTTTGCCGAAAAATTCTGCAGAAAATTAATCTTCTGGATTGAAAATTTATCTTGTTGGTTAAAAATTAATCTATTTAGTTGAAATTTCATTATTTTTACTTGAAAGATTAGAAATTTAAAGCTTTGCCTATTGAATTAAATATGATATCTATTTTAATTGTATTTAAAAGAATTTCTTATTTATTTATTTATTTTTAAAGGCGAGAGCGAAGGTAGAATTGCGTGAAGTGGCGACGGAACTCGATGCTTTGGAAGTTGTGGAAATCATGAAGCAAACGATAAACGAATCTCCCGATGATAAAACATCATTCGTTAATGTTAACATTAAGTCAACTAGTGGAAAACCAACGAAAAATAAGGTAAATTATTATTATTGTTAGATCTGTTTTCGACATTTTTAATTTTTCAGTAAAATTGTTGAATTTTCCCTGGTGGAAACAATTTTCACAAGAAAGTACAACATTTCTACAACTGTAATTTTTTGTTGAAACATGTACTTTTTTGTAAAAAAATGTGCAGAATTTAACAAATAAATACAGTTAAATACAAATAGCTAATTTTTCCTCGTATTTTCTTGTAGAAAAGTAAAAAAATTAACAATAAAGTACAAATTTCTACAATCAAAAAATTTGTATAACTTTTTATTAATATTTTTTTACTTTTTTGTAAAAATCGACAAGGAATTACAGAAAACTATAGAATTTTACATTAGTTTAATTCGGGTGTTTGATATCATTAAAACACTTTTAATTTTACGTAAATTTTGTAGAAAATTACAAATCTTTACAAAAAACTACAAGATTTCACAAAAGTTGAAATATTGGGAAACGGCACTTAAAATTATGTTTTACATACTGATAGTTTATTGTGGAAATGTACAGATTTAAACAAAAAAATATAAATTTTTACAAACAATACTTTTAGAATCGGAATCAACATTTCGACTTGTACTTTACTGTCCATTTTTGTAGGATATATAATTGTATAAGTTTCTACAAGAAACTACAATTTAAAAAAAATATTACACGCTCTTATTCAATTCCAAATCATATTCAAATATTGTTCAATCTAAAATATTCCATTGTTAACCCATTTATTTTGAAATTTTGTAATTAATGAAGACAGTAATTTAAAAAAAAATATTTTTCAATATTTTATTTTTCATTTAAAATGAGCAATTATAAATCAAATATTAAAAAATAAACAATTTTAGACTGAATTGTTTGAAATAGAAAGCCTTGAAACGTTAATATTTTAGAGCGTTAAATTAAAACTTTGAACGTTACAATTTTAATTGTTCTATTTAACAAATTTTTAATATGTTTTGAGAAGATCCAAACTTAATTTAAAACTGGAAAAGATTTTAGAAAATAAAAAACTAAATTTAGATTTTTGAAGATTATGAAATAAAATTTTGAAGCTTTTTAAGGATCTTTAAAGGTTTTAAGAAAATAAAAAAAATTTCTTAAGTTTTCTGAACAAATTTTTAATGATTTTTTGTTTTGAAAAATTAATTTTAAGAGAATATTTAAAAAAAATAAAAATAAAATTTTGAATAATAAATGACAATTGAATAACTATTAATTTGAAAAATAATCGAGTCGGTTTAAAATATATTTAGAAGTTTTGAAAAGATTCAAAAATAATTTAAAACGTGAAAAGATTTCAAAACATTTAAAACACAATGTATATTTTTGAAGATGTTCAACACAAAATTTATAAGATTTTTCAGCATTTTGAAAGGTTTTAAATAAATAAAATGTTTATATCAAAATTCCTAAAAAAACGAACAATAATTTTTTTTTGTAATTAATTTAAAAAGAATATTTAATAAGATTTCCAAAATTTTCAAAAAAGAATCTGAATGATTTTAAGGTAATTTTTTGACTTTTGCACGATTTTCAAATCAATGAAACTGAGGTCTCCAGCAATTTGAAATAAAACATTTAATTTTGTCAGTTCAAGAAACATAACATAGAATCCAAGTAGGCATAGCTACGAAAAAATTAGCTATTCTTAAACTCGATTAAAATGAAAAAGTACATTTTCAATATTTAAACTAACTTATAAAGTTCATACACTATGCTCTATTAAAAATTAAATATTCTAAAATATTAGCGATGAAATATTTTTAATTTTGATAGATTTTTAAAAAGTAAAAAGTTTTAACTGAAAATTTTCGATAATCATTTTCAGAGGTTAAAGAGATTCTTTTTAGTTATAATCAAGCAGGTATCTAAAAAAAAACACTTTTTTCTCTACTATTTCAATTGAAAAATCTGGAAATAATGTGAAACGTTTCCTTGAAACTTTTAAAATAAAATGGTTTTAGACATGTTTTAATTTTTAAGCGAAAATTCAGATTACTGGATAAACTATTTCAAATTTTCCAAAAGGAATGATTCTGCAACTGAAATAGATATGAATTTTAAACCAAAAATATAAACTTTTAACAAAGGAGTTTAACTTTCAACCAAGTAGGTTTAATTTGTAACCAAAAAGGTGAATTTTCAACCAAAATGATGAATATTAAACAAAACGACTTGAATTTTCAACCAAAGCTGGAATAATTGAATTTTCAATAAAAAAAAATAATTTTTAACCAAAAATCAAACGAATTTTCAGCAAAATAGTTAAGTTTTCAACCAAAGAGATTAACTTTTAACAAAGGAGTTTAACTTTCAACCAAGTAGTTTTATTTTCAACGAAAAAGATGAATTTTCAACTAAAATGATAAATATTTATCTGGAATACTTGCATTTTTCACCAAAAAGTTGAATTGTCAACCAAAAAGATGAATTTTCAAACAAGAAGATTAATTTTCTACCAAAAAAGCGATTTTTCTATAAAGTAACTAAAAAAGAAAAATGTTCAGCCAAATAGTTGAATTTTGAACTAAAAAAGATCAATTTTCAACCATAAATGGAATAGTTAAATTGTCAGTGGAGAAAATTTATTTTCAACCAAACTAATGAATTCTCAACTAAAATGATGAATACTCAACTGGATTAGTTAAATTTGAAACAAAAAAAGATGAATTTTTCACTAAAATGATGAATCTTTAACTGGAATAGTTAAATTTTAAACCAAAAGTTTAAAAAAATCTAGTTTTTAACACCAAAAATTTCAACAAAATATTCAATTTTCAACTGGAATAGTGAACTTTTCAGTAAAGAAAATTAATTTTCAAGCAAAGAAATAACGAATTTCCAACAAAATTTACAAAATATCTCATTTAGCAACCAAGGAGATAAATTTTGAATTAAAATTATGAATCTTCAACAAAAAAAATTAATTTTTAACAAAAGATTTTAACTTTGAACCAAGTAATTAAATTTTTATTTAAAAAAAGATGAACTCTGAACGAAAAATGTAGTATTTGATATTTCAACCAAAAAAGATCTTAATTAATTAAGATGTAAGATTTAAATTAATTAATTATTATTATTTTATTATTACATTTTCATTTCAAATAATTAATATTCAACCAAGAAAAAAGGAATTTTCAACAAAATAGATAAATTCTTAACTAAATTGATTAATTTTTGTTGAAAAAAAAAATAAATTCTCAACAAAAAGTGCAATAGTTGATATTCTTACTAAAAAATATGTTAATTTTCAATAAAATACTGTTGAATTAAACCAAAAAATACGAATTTTCAAAAAAAGAATTGAGTTTTCAACCATGACAGATTTTTTAATCAATGAAGAAAAAAAATCTCATCCAAAATGTTGAGTTTTCAAGCCATAAAGACGAATTTTTGAAAAAAGAATATTTTGTATTTAAAACCCAAAAATATGTATTTACTACCAAAATAATTTAATTTTTGACTAAAAATAGACGAGTTCTCAACAAAATAAGTGAAATTTCAACAGAAAAAGATCAGTTTTCTAGCAAAAATGGAAAAGCTACATTTTTACTATAAAAAATTCAGTTTCAGCAAAAAATGAACAAATTTTCAACAAAATTGATGAAAGTTGATTTTTCAACTCAGAAAATGAATTTTCTACCAAAAAAGATCAATTTTCGACAAAATAGATGAATTTTCAACTAAAAAAGATCGATTTTTAACAAAAAATAGAATAATTTAATTTTAAGTTAGAGAAATAAGTTTCCAACCAAATAAAATAAATTTTCAACGAAAAAGTGAAATTTTGAACCAAACAGTTGCATTTTCGACCGAAAATGTTAATTTTCTGCCAAAAAAATACAAATTTTCAACAAAATAGGTAATTTTTCAACTAAAAAAGATACATTTTTAACAAAACATAGAACAGTATAAGTTTCAGTTAGAGTAATAAGTTTTTAACCAAATAAAATAAATTTTCAACGAAATAGTTACATTTGCATCCAAACAAATGAATTTTTAACCAGAAAGAATAAAAAAAATCCACAAAAGTATTGGTTAAAGTCTTAGTTAAAAAAATTACTTTTCAATAAAAAAGTTAATTTTCAACCAAAATGATTAATTTTCTACCAAAAAAGAATAATTTTTAACAAAATACACGAATTTCAAACAAAATCTTTTAATTTTTAATAGAATGTTCAACCTAATAGTAGTTGGATTTTCAACCAGAAATGTAAATTAGTCACCAAGAAGATTAATTTTCTACCACAAAAGACAAAGTTTCAACAAAATATAGAAATTTTCAAACAAATAGTTGAATTTTTAACTAAGTTCAGTCAAACATGGAAAAGTTAAATTTTCAGTTAAAAAATAATTTAAAAAAGGTTAACAAAATAGTTAGATTTCGAAAAAAAAAAGATTTTCAATTAAAATCATCAATCATCAACCAAAAAAATTTATTTTGAACAAAGTAGTTCCACTTTCAACCAACTAAGTAGTTGAATTTTGAGCCAAAAAAGATTTTTCAGTCGCTATCCACGATTAGCGAAAATCTTGAATATTTAATCAAATAGTCATATTATTATTAGAAAAATCCTGGGACCAAAGTCAAATTTACAGGATGATTCGAGAAAGAACTGATTTAAATACTCTATAAATTCCACATTTCCCGTTGTTATTTCTATGACTGTTTTTTTGTTGTAAAAAAGTGTTCTGTAAAATCCGTAACAAAGTGTTGGAAAATAAACAATGTTCTAGTTATTTAAAAATTAGAAATGATTTTAAATTAATTTTAAGAGATTATTTAAAAAGATTTAAAAAGATTTCCAACATTTTTAAAGAAGAATTTTGAAGATTAAAGGCTATTTTTTTAAAATTGCATGCTTTTTTGAGGAAAAATTCGAATTGTTTTAAAAAATATTTAGAAGTTTTGAAAAAAATTCCAAACAAATTTAAAATTTGAAAAGAATTCCAAAAATTTTTAACAGAAATAATAATTTAAAAATAATTCAAGAAAAATCAAGCTTTGATGTATAAAAAGCAAGTGAATAATCATTCATTTGTAATTATCTTGCATTTTATTTAACTGCATTTAATTTAAAATTCTTCGATTAAAGAGCGCTAAGAAAGCTTCCATTTTATACGTGTAAATTATTGAGCGTTTGAATAAAAAAATTTTGTATTACAATTTTTTAATGTATTAATTTTAAAAGTTAAAAAATCAAGAGTTTGACTATGAGTGCTCTAATTTCCAGTTTAAATTTAATTACTTTGAATGAAAAAAATTTTAGCTTCAAGAGTTTGAATTTTTTTATTTCATTGACCGGGAAATGACAGGAAAATTTTTTCTTTTATTAAAACGGTCACCCTGTGAATTGCATTTTTATTAAATAAAATCATTTTTTCACTTCCACAGATTGTAGCGTTTATAAATCTTCTAAAAAGAGAAAGAATGTCCGAAAAACAACTCTTCACAAAGAGTGAATTAGAAGAAATAGCAGAAGATGGTGGAATCTCAATAGACGATATGACATCATTTATCGATCAACTCAACGAAAAAGGCTTTCTCCTCAAAAAAGGATCCAATTTGTACAAATTTTTGCCATCTTGAAATGGCAAATTTAAAAGTTTCAAAATAATTATGCAATATTTAAATTTATAAATTATCTAAAAATTGTTATAATTTATGAAACCGTTCACTGCAATTCCGTATTTATATTTATTAGATCTTTAAATTTAATAAAAATGATATTTTTTCTAAACGTTTGACTTTAGACTCATTGATTATAAATATCACAAATTATTATTGAAGATTACAGTTTTGGAAACAGTTTTTCTAGATGTCTTGAAAGTTATCAAACTTCGAAGCAATCAGCTTTGCAGGGTTGACGCCAGTAAAGATATTTGCAGCAAAGAGGACGTGGTTTATGAACACAGCCTGGTCGGCAACATGGTCTTTGGGGAATATATCGTGTAGGTGGAGTTTCCGGTCTTGGAAGTAAGGTAACTATACACCTGGAAAAAGAATTTGTTTAAATAGTTTTTCAATTTACTAATTAACAAGGAATCTGTATTATCATTAGAGAATAACAGAAAATATTTAACGTCTTTTCAGACTAGATGGAGCTATGAAAGAAAAATTATTTTAAATAATTTTAGTTATTTTAAATAATCTTTAAAATCTTTGGAAATCTTTGTGAATTCCTTGAAATCTTTTGAAGTATTTAAAATCTTTCTGAAATCTTAGATTTCTGTGAAATATTGAATTTTCTGTGAAATATTGAATTTTCTGTGAAATCTTTTGGAATCTTTGGAATTTTTGTAAAATTATGTGAAATCTTTTGAAATCTTCGTCAATACGTTGAAATCTCTTGAAGTATTTGAAATCTTTTGGAATATTTGTGAAATCTTTTAAAATCATCAAAAATTTTGTGAAATCTTTGAAATCTTTTGAAATTTTTGTGAATTGGTTGAAGTCTTTTGAAGTATTTAAAATCTTTATGTAATCTTGAAATTTCTTTGAAATCTTAAAATTTCTGTGAAATCTTAAAACTTCTGTGAAATCTTTGTGAAAGCTTTTGGAATATTTTTAAATCTTTCTAAAGTCTTTGAAATCCTTGAAATGTTTGTGAAATCTTTAAAATATTTGGAAATCTTTGTGAATTCGTTAAAATCTTTTGAAGTTTTTTAAATCTTTGTGAAATCTTGAAATTTCTGTGAAATCTATTGGATCTTTGTGAAATTTTTTGGATTCTTTTAAATGCTTGTGAAATCTTTGAAATCTTTTGAAATTTCTGTGAATTCGTTGAAATCATTGGAATTATTTTACATCTTTCTGAAATCTTGAAATTTCTGTGAAATATTGGATTTTCTGTGAAATCTTTTGGAATGTTTGGAATTTTTGTAAAATTTTGTGAAATCTTTTGAAATCTTCGTCAATACGTTGAAATCTCTTGAAATAATTGAAATCTTTTGGGATCTTTGTGAAATCTTTTGAAAGTTTTGTGAATTGGTTGAAATCTTTTGAAGTATTTAAAATCTTTATGTAATCTTAAAATTTCTGTGAAATCTTAAAATTTCTGTGAAATCTTTTTGAAAGCTTTGGGAATATTTTTAAATCTTTCTAAAGTCTTTGAAATCCTTGAAATGTTTGTGAAAGCTTAAAAATATTTGGCAATCTTTGTGAATTCGTTGAAATCTTTTGAA
>CAKNYM010042860.1:3003-29981 GCA_932195095.1 Andricus curvator | reverse complement strand
CCTAAAAATGTTATATATACATGTTAATATATATATATATATATATATATATATATATATGTTATATATATATATATATATGTTATATATATTTTATATATATAAAATCTTTCAAAATTCTATGCAATTCTTTGGAAAGGCATACAATTTTTGAAAATCCCTAAAAATGTTATAAATTCTAGAAATGTCTTACTTCCAGTGTAACTCGTTGAAACACACTGAAATATTATGAAATCCCTTAAAATATTTGTCAATTTTCAAATCCTATGAAATCCGTTGAACTCTTACGATTTTCATCTTTCATTTCTTAAAATCTACCAAAATGTTTAAAATTATTTGAAATCCTTTTAGTCATTTTTTGAGTAACAATTTTTCACTTTTAGTCGCTTTATGGATTCAAACAGTCACTTTTTGGACTTTTTCCAAGTATCTCCAGCTGTCGCAGCCCTGTAAATATATTTCATTGACTTAGATTTCGATTTTATTACTTATCTGTTCCTTCAATTATAAAATACGAAACTGTTTTACTTACTATACATTTTTAGTTCCAAGAAACCTACTTCACTGTGCGTACGATAGCTGCTTATATCTTATATAATTTCAGGTAACGATGAGATTTTAGATGCAACTTCATTCGAAAGAAGTGAAACTGGGGATACACTCCCCCTTAGGGAAGACGAAGAGCTGGATTAAGCTATGGTTCCAGAAGTGCACTTGAGCAACTTGGCCAGGAGGAACAGATTCAACAACTGGAAGTAGACCGAACGGTGTTGTCACGTAGCCGCGAGCAACTATTAAGAGACTCACAAGAACCGCGAATTACTCAACGCTCTCAATCACTTCGTCCCATACTGTTCCGAGACTTGAGACAGTTTGAAACTGAGAGGAATACTAATGAGCCGCCTGGTTCATCCCGAAGAAGTGAAACTAGCCGAGAGAAAGAACTGGACTTGAGCAATGGTTCCAGAAATGCACTCAGCAACTTAACCAGGAACCACCTATTCAGGAACTTGAAGGAGAACGAACTGTTCCGTCACGTAGCCGCGAACAACTATGTAGAGGCTTACCTGCACCGTGAATTCCTCAAAGCCCTCAACCACTTCGTCCCAGAGAATTGTTCCGAGACTTGAGACATTTTGAAACTGGGAGGAATACTAATGAGCCGCCTGGTTCATCCCGAAGAAGTGAAACTAGGGATACACTCCCCCTTAGCCGAGACAAAGAACTGGGCTCGAGCAATGGTTCCAGAAATGCACTTCAGCAACTTAACCAGGAACCACCTATTCAGGAACTTGAAGGAGAACGAACTGTTTCGTCACGTGACCGGGAACAACTATTTAGAGGCTTACCTGAACGGCGAATTCCTCTACGCCCTCAACCACTTCATCCGACAGAACTTTTCCCCGAGGCTTGAGACATGAACGAGTCGCTCATGCGTACAATGTCGATGAAAATGATCAGGTCAGTATATGGGAGAATGTTCATAAACATGTTCTTTTTATTTCTTAGTAATAAACTTTCAAGGAACAATTTCTTCTTATAGACAGATTAAATTTCAAATCAGAGAGGAAAATTTGTTTCAACGAATATCTTTCATCTACTTTTTGGTCAAAACTGTTGAAAATGTATCCGCTAATCAGTTACTTCCGGTATTCATTTTGCGGTTAAAACCCATAAAAATTGCGGTTTCGGTTTTTAAAATGACTTTTTAAATTTTCTGTTTTTAGAATAACGCTTTTTTCTGCTTCGATTTCACTCCTCGAATAAGACACTTCCTTTCTGCTGCTGATTGCTGATTTTATAATCTTAGTTTTATGTAATAGAAACCGAGCTCCATTTCAAAATTCGGCTCATTCTGTAATACAATTTTGAATATTTATTAAATAGTTTTTATTACATTTGTCACTTAGATCTTTCTTTCAACTTCTAAAAATATGTACTACATTGTTGTTTTTCTAAACTAGGTGAACATCGGCGAAAACATTACTGTCCATGTCGACACTTGGGAGACAATGATTCGCAAATGTGATTCCAAGTTTGTGAGGGAATTACTGGAGGTTATTTGAGGAAGGGAGACACTTAATAAGAAATGTCTAAGTGAGAAGAGAGCCAACAAGGAGAATGTAAATGATAAAGGTTCAAAAAGGACATTAACTCCAAGAAAAGTAAAACTAGTTGAAGGTATTATAGAAAATTATTGTTCGCAATTCATATTTTTACTATAACATAAGATATTGAAACATTAATTTAAAATTGTTAACGCCAAAAATGCACAATAAATATTTATTTACATAATTTATTATTGTTATATAACAAAATTATAAATTTTTAAATAGTTATTTACTTAATTTTACTTTTCCCCAGAACTACTGTACGAGAAAATAACTTCTAATGACACTGTTGGATTTGCACGGAAACTGAGAATGAGCAAATTGTCTGGATAAATCAGTCTCAAGATTGGCGATGTTCACCGAAGTAGCTAGATTAGAAAGTTAGAAATAGCCGGAGTAGGTTTTAAAGTTACTCATTCCTTTCTTATGCTTCTTCCACTTTTCTAGAATGAAATATTATTTTCATATACCCCAAGTACGTGACATTTAAAACGTAAAAAATATATGTTTTGTTTTTTTATTAAGAGGATTTTAATAAAGCGATACGTTTATAATAGTTTCCAACGGCTCATATGTAAATTTAATTCATTTTATTGTAGATTCAGACAATGAAAAAGAATATGCAATTGTTAAAAAAACACACGCAATATATGCCTTACAAAATAAATGCAGTATGCTGCAAAAAATTGTAAGAATATATATGTATATTGAAATTTCACGATGCCAAAGGATTATTAATAAACCAATATGTTTATAACAGTTTACATTGTCTTCATATTCCTTCCATACAGTCAAATAGATTCAAATTTTAACAATAATAAAATATTTTGTCTTATTTACGAAAAATAAGGTTCGAAACGTCGTAAACGATATCGGATATGGTCCAAAAATAAACATCGCTTACGATATCACTTACAACAACGTTTACGATATCGTTTACGATAACGTTTCCAATGTCATTTACGATGTCGTTTCCAACGTCGGAATTTTCAATAGGGTCTGGCTTCGGAGTAAATACGACCAAATTTCCCCTCGTTGAAGACCTCTGCTCTACAGTACCGGGTGCCGACGTTACCACTGCGCACGTACCGAAAAGCGCGGGCCTATTTGAAATCAATAAATACTCTCAATAATTATACACATACATATTAATAAAAGATTTTGTTTTAATATATCAAATTGAATGATAGAAATATCTAACTACTCAAAAAATTTAATAATTATGTAATATTGCAAGTGAATATTTTTTAATTTGAAAAAGCCCCGCGCTTTTCGGTACATGTGCAGTTGAAAACATCGGCACCCGTTACATGTTGTTTTTTCAAATTTTGCAGTAGAAGATGATATTAATAACGTAGGTAGCGAAAATGATCATCTTAACGTAGTAAAGTATGAGCAAGATGATCCGTATGAACCCGATATATCGCTAGAAATTAGTTAAGGGAACGAAGAAAAAATTCGGCTGCATCTGAAGGTCTCACCTTTTTGTACTGAATTAAATATACCGAAAAATGAAAAAAGGTATACGCTAACAGAAAGCGGTAGCAACTTGTAGATGAGTTTTCTGAAGCGACAACAAGTAAACTTTCAAAGATTACACACCCACACAAAAAAAAATTCTGGCATGGTATCAGACCATGTTTATCGTATATAGTAAAAATGGCCTGACCCCCAGGCCAGAATTAATTTTTATTTTTGTGTGGCTGTGAAGACTTTTTGAGGTTATGTCAAAAACCTGACGTGATGGGGTAAAACAGACTTCGGATTCGGTTTCAGCGACCCCAAAAACATATAATAAACTTGGTCTGACCCCCAGGCCAGAATTTTTTTTGTGTGGCTGTGTTACAACACTCCACTTCCAAAAGACAATTTGTCCGATCAATTTATAAAGAAAGATATTGTTCGAAGGATGGCTTGAATTGTACTAGGCACAGTCCAAATACAAATGACGTCATAAATGTTTATGAAAATGGGAAAAAGGTGAAGAAGGTAACAAATTTCTTGAAGTGTAGCATTAATAAAATGTACAAAATTTTTGTTGGAAAAAACCCATCGGAAATCATTGAAAGATCTAAGTTTTATTCACTGCGGCCAAAATGGGTTATCATCGATCTTCCAAGACGCACTGCATTTACGAAGTATTTTCGGTCATAATGTGTTCTTCTGCGTCCGAAAAATGCATCTTTCAAGAATGCAAGTTATGTCCAGGTGCTGAGGCTTAAGAAATCAGAAACTTAACATTTCAGAAGAGGTAGCTTGTGAAGTGAGTAAAAGAAGAAGCAAAAGGTAATCCAAGAAACTTCCTTATACATGGCGATTTTGCGGAGAATTGGAGAAGGGTTTTGACAAATTAAATTCAAAGTTCTTACTGGAAAAGTTTTCAGCTCTCAATATTTACAGCAGTTTGCTATCGCGGTGACAAAACACAGAGTTTTGCTATTGTCACTGACTATACAGCATGATTCTGCGCATGCTGTTTTAGCAATGAATCGTATTATCGAAAATTTGGAAGAAGATTCTCAGGCTCATTCTCAAGATTCTCAAGATTCATTACAATCGCCAGTATATTATTGAAAAATATCCAGATAAATGCGAAATATATTTAAATATATTGAATATAAAACTTTTTAGTCGAACAATTTCTTGTCTTGACATTACTTTTGTAACTTAAATTGATTCAGCAAAAAATTGGAAAATTCTTGGGAATTGTGGAAGATATCATAAATGAGTAAAAGAACTTTTTTACCACACCACCATCATAAGTGCGATTTTCGGGTACTTAGGGTATTTTAGTATCGACTTATTACCCCACGCACATTATCGGACCCCGTCTGTGGACCCTCTCGGGTCTTTAGATTAGGACTCTATGCAACCTATTTGCACGTATGATTGACTGGTGTGATAAAAAACAGTATGTGACACTCTGCCCCTAAGTGGCAGTTTGCCTCGTGTAAATTGCAGCACTCGTCTCGGCTACGCCTCGACTCCGACTACAACTTCCACATCCGGCCGAAAAAGTGTCACTTGGGGTCTTTCTATCACAAATAACTATTAGTATAACTTTTTCAACTGTGCAAACTATTTTTTAAACATTTTTTCGTAACTGTCGTTATTTGCAAGAAAAATGCGAAAATTCAATTTTATGAAAAAAATTCTCGTGGCGCAAAAATTATTTAGCCCGCGTAAGTCTCACAAGATGTTTTCCCTATGATAGTACAAATTCAACGAAACATTGGCAAAAAATATAAGTGTGCAGTTTTTGCGAAAATCGATTATTAATATTTTCAGACAAACCGCCATCATTTTGTTAATTTTTAACATTTTCTAAATTTTTCTGAAATAAACATGTTAGGCAGTACCCCATTCCACGTGAATTGTTTCAAAGTACAATCTGAATTCCACGTGATTGATTTGATGAACTCGCGTAGATTATTAAGGCATCAGTATCTCACTAATGAGATTTTTTCAAAGGTAATGTTTAAATACATAACTGACATTGACAAAAAATCATGCTTCAAAGTACTTGAGAAAATTTTATATATTGTTTTCCAAATTTCACTCCCACGCTGGCTATCGAATTGAACAATGTAAAAAAACTGGTAATGAAATACTACAAGTGTTACATAAATCACGATTGTTCTTATAAAAACAGAAAACAACAATCGAGAATACTGTAAATAGGTAATTAAGGTTTGAAAGTTGAATAATTTATGGAAAATTTGCACTTACATTTAAGACCATCGGCACTGGAAATGCTGATGAGGCAAGATAATGCCAAACAAAGGCCAATGAGTAATTTCATAATTATGATATGAAGAGGTTATAGTACCTCAAGTAAAGGAATACAATTCTTAACTGACGTTGTTCGAAGCAACCTTTATACACACTGGCATAGAAGGCTGTCTTCTATCAAATGCGATGAGACGATAACGCGCAAATAAACTCAACTTGTAATCTCATCGGACACTTAAAAACAAAGTAGAATTCACGTCGTTCTATTATATATTGTTCACTGGTATTAAGACTTCAGAGTATCGTTCTGTCGCTATCGGCTGATATGATAGACTGGAATTTCTGTGCACTTTGTATAGCGCATGCGTTTACGAGTCAGCTGACCGTATGCCACAGTATTTTTCTCTTACAGGTTACAATCAGAGAACTAGCAGAGGCAGTAAGCACACAAACTCTCCACTAAGAATTTCTTATTGTTTGGCGCAGCGTCGAAGCGAGAGTATTCACGCTATTTGCTAGACATCTGAATTTAAAGAAGGTACGTACATGTAAGTCGATAATCGGAAACTTTAACAAGAAATATTATAATGATGTACATTATTATTTTCGCAAGTCTGTTTTATACGCGTTACACGACTGCATGTGTGCATATTCATTCTATTACTGTAATTTACCAGCAAAATACAATTATATCAAATATTTAGTACTACTTCTCTTGGCAAGAGTCATCAAGTCGTACAATCGGATGACGAATTGCGCATCCATGAATTTCATTTCCTCAAAAAGATATACTTTTCTAATCTGTGTATACTCATAATCGATCCATTTGTGTACTGGTCCTTCCATTTTAAATAGTCTGGGCTATTTATTGGGGTTTATTGGATTAAAAAATTATAAATGAATTATATTATTATAAATTAAATTTAACACGTTGTGTTAAAAGGATTTGTTGATCGAAATATATTTTTTCTAATATAGTAATTTAAAAAATCTGCTCGATAATGTAGTTATCTCGCGCTCGTGACTGTATTTACCTCGCTTTACGCTCTCGGTCTTTGTACTTCCCCCACATTTGTGCATAGGCCTTTTAAAAGTAAAGGTCACCCTACCGACAACTGAAATTTGGTGATTGTGAATTTTCTTTTGTTAAAGCTCCTTGGGCTTTTACGAACACATTCTTATCACGTGTCTCGCACTTCGCACTCGATTAAAGTTCATATGTCAATAACACGATCTTCATTATATTATGTTTAACTCTATTACATTAAATGTATATTGTATTAATTTCTGTATCTTAGTCCGTGATTACTTAATCAGATGTTGCAAAATACAGTACACATTTGTAGATCTTTTTTTTGGGGGGAACAGTTACTGTGTATTCATTTTATTTTACATCATGCATAGTTTGACCGCAAAATGGAATCTTTGATTTTCACATTCTCATTCATGCGAGTGTAATTTAATCGTCCAAATTTTTTTTCTTTAGTGTTGTCGGTGTCTGTATGTTTGTGTGGTTACCTGAATGTTGTAGCCATGCTAACTTTTGAAGGGTTTGTCCATCAAACTCTTTTAGGGCCCCAAAATGAAGGTCAAGAAAAATTTAGATCATTTCCAAAATTTGCAGAAATTTTATATATATATATATATATATATATATATATATATATATATATATATAACATATTTGTCGTAGTTTCATATACATAGGTAAAAGTATAGCAAATTATCCTAATGGAATTATTCATTTTGAGAAAAATTTAAAAAGTTATATATGTATGTACTTCTCAGCATTTTGAAAATTTTCAAAAAATAGAAGAAAATAATTTTCTGATAGATTAAGAAATTTTAATCAAAAACTTTACTAGATATCAAATAGATATATTTCGAAACTATCACAATGCAATTTTTTTATTAGATAAAATTCAAAAAGAGCATTTTCAAAATTTGAAAACAAACTTCGAAGTTTTAGAAATTTGTATCAAAGTTTCTCATAAATGGGAAAAAGACTTGAAAATTATCCTAATGTTAGATCATTTTCAAAATTATGCAATTTTTGTTTTTAAGAAATGCGTAAGTTTCAATCGTGATTTTTAGTAGATTTCAACAAGATTTAAAAATTACCTTTACGACTTTTTTCGTTTGAACACAAATTAAAAAAGTTCTAGATAATTAATAATCAAGTAGATTAGCTATTTTGGGATATTTTAAAGCTGTGAAATGATTTTCAATACCTTTTAAAAACTGACTACAAATTTGTGTAGAGCTGGCTTAGAAACGAACTTTGAACGAATGGAATGAAAGGCTATTTTATAGGGTAATGTATGTTTAGTAAGGTAAAATAATGCGCGAACACATTCTCATCCCCGTCGTTTAAATCAAATTTTGAATTTTCGATTTTTTTCATAGTACTTTCGATAAAAAAAATCAAAAGAACAAGCCCTATCAACAAATCGTTGAAAGACATTTTGTAGGACTTTTTAAAAGCCGTAAATTCATCATCTAAACTTTTTTCTGTATCTCATGTCGTTTGGCTCATAATTTGAATTCTCGATTTTTTCATCACTTTTTTCCACAGATGAAGCCGAAATGACAAGTCCTATCAAAAAATGGTTAAAACAATTTTATAGGACTTCTTAAAAGCTGAAATTCCTCTATAGAATTTTTTTCCTTGTCTCACGTCATTTGGTTCAAAATTTGAATTTTCGATTTTTAAATTCTCATTCATGAGTGTGTAATGCAATCGTCCAAATTACGTTTCGGCGCTCACAGAGTCCAAAAATCATAAAATTTTATCTGTCTGTATATCTGTATGGTTCTCAATGTTGTAGCCACGCTAAATTTTGAAGGATTTTTCAATCGAATCAGCCTTTGATAAACTTTTTTAGGGTCTCAAAATAAAGGTCAGTTCATTAACCAGACATTTTCGTCTAAAATTAAAAAATTTAGAGCATTTTCAAAATTTGAAAACAAATTAAAGCATTTTAGATTTTTTTTAAATAGATTCTGGTTCATGAAAAAATAACTTGCAAATTATCCTGATGCTATTTTTAATTTTTATCAAAATTAGAAAAGTTATATACTTTTCAAAATTTTCAAAAATAAAAAAAATTAGTTTTCTGACAGATTGAGAAATTTCATTCAAAATTTTTACTAGATATCAAATATATTTTGAAACTATCCCAATTGAATTTTTCGATCGGACCAAAATTAAAAAATATGTCATTTTTTTTTAAGAGATCCGTAAGTTTAAATCGTTATTTTTAGTAAATTTAAAACAAGATTTACAAATGATCTTTATGAACATTTTCAATTGAACACAAATTGAAAATGTTCTAGATTAATTAATCATAGTAGAGTTGCCTTAGAACTGAAGTTTGAACGAACGGAATCAAAGACTACGGCGCAATGGCTCTATTTAGCGAATTAAAAAAAAGTTGTATTTTTTTATTAAAATTATATTGTAAAATATACCTACTTCTTATATGCTGTTCAAATTTGTCTACATCGTTTTATTTTTTTAAAGAGAACCGTTTCTATAATTCGTAATGAGAATGTAATCGTCGAAGCCGCAGGTGCTTTGAAAACCTTTGAATACAAATTGAAAAACAATTTAAGTTCCAATCCTCAAAGGTTTAAATCACAGTTTTCGATTCAAGTTACAATATTTATCATATTTTTGAAGAACTTTTGTTGAAATATACGCATTAAAAGTACGAAAACGAGAGCGAAGGCGCCCTAAGTGGGCTAAAACTGGGCGCGAAGCACCACACACGCGGGCATATTTTTACATTCTCATCAGAGAAGGTATTAGATTTGTGTCAAATTTGCCCCCCTCCCCTCCCCTCCCCGTTTTTGTCAAATGTCCACGTTTGGAGACCCTCTGAACAAGAAAAACAGGTTTTCGTGAAATGTCTGTCTGTGTGTTTGTTAGTGTGTTTGTAGATTTTTAGTTTGTTAGCATGATAAATTTCGAAGCAATTGACAGATTGGATTGGCCTTTGGTACACTTTTTTACTGCCCTAAAATGAAGGTCAAGTTCGTTAGCCAGCCATTTTGGATAAAAATTGAAACAGTTAAAGCATTTTCAAAATTTTTGAGACCACTTTTTTTAGAATTTGAAAATTCTATGTACGGCTTTTCGTAGTATTCCAAAAAACGAACAATTTATCCTGATGACTCAAAAAAACAAACGAAAATTAAAATTTGAAGCCAAACAACGCACGATATGAAAAAAAGTTTGGAGGAGAAAAACATTGCTTTTTGAACACCCTATGAGATTGTCATAACAACTTTTTGAATTTTCTTGAAAAATCGAAAATTCAAATTTTGAGCGCACAAAAAAAATAATGAAAAATAAAAAATTCGAGGGGTGTCTCACTCAGGATTCAAATGAAATCGTACGAACAAAGTAAACGAATTCGTACGAATCCTAACGATTTTGATGAATTCTGATATTGACGAACCGGAATCCTTTTTTCGGAATCGGGAGCTCCGAACGCTGTACAGTCACAGCGTTGCGGAGCGTTGGACCTACGAATTCGTCCAGAGTCCCACAAAGTTTGACGAATCCAAGCAGTGACTGCGAAGCGCGGAGTCGTACAATGCGTATAAAGTACGAGTGACGCACTCACTGCTTAAATATTTCTTTTTTTTCTAATGATTTCTGAACATTAAAAACTATTTAAAGAACATTTATAAATGATTTCAAGTTAAAGTGACAATAGGAATACTAAGGATGAAAATTATATAAGAATTTAGTAATTAATATAGTCATGAATTATTACAATTTGATTAATTCTAGAGTAAAAAAAAATTATGTTGATTTTGTCCTTAATTTTTAACGTGTGAAAATTAATTGATAAATTTAATGGATTCATTAATGTATAACTGCAAATCGTTTTATTAATATTTAATAGTAAAATATCTTGAACATATATTGGAAAATAATTCTGTTCTTAACATTTTGCTACCACCGAGGCTACCACACTATAATTTCTAAACTTTTTTACATTTTCAAAGAGATAAGAAAAATTAGATTATGGGAAAAACTTATTTTGAAGAATTCAAAAAAAATTTAGAAACTTTTTAATAATTTGGAAAGATTTTGGTATTACATTGTTTTAAATGTTTCTCCTAAGAAGATTTTTGACATTAATAAAAATGTTAGCTTTCATTTCAAAAACAAAAGAAATAAAGAAAAATTTGACATAGTAAGTATGTATAAGTAAGTATACCATTAAGACATGTCCCTTTCAGGGTAGGCGTGACACTACCCGGTTCGGGTAGTGTTTCTAGGTGGATAGTTTCTTGTAGTAAATAACTACAAGTGTGGGCTCACCACACCCACGATGTGCCAACAGCACGCAGTATTCTCGAATGGTCACCCATCCAAGTATTAACCGTGCCCAACGCTGCTTAACTTCAGTGATCGGACGAGAACTGGTTTTTTCAGCGTGGTATGGCCGTATACCAAAATATAAATACTGAAAAATTTTAAAAATCGCTCTTAAATTTGACTATTAAGGATTGCCATTCACAGATACATTCTTTTAATGTTCAAAGAAAATAAATTATTGAGAAATTAAATCAACAAGTTCCCGCCTTTATTATCAAGGAATGTTTTGAAAAGGAAACAAAACTTAATAAAATCGCCCTTAAGGATAATAGAAATAGAAAAAATAATAATAGAAAAAAAATATAAAAAAAGCTGAAATTGTCACGAAGGATTTAGAGAATTATGTTTTTCAAAAAATCAATTTTAATATTGATTTTTATGCAAGATATGTTGACGATTCAGTACTTAGTGTACATAAAAGTAATTTTAACACTCTTCTTAATGATTTTAATAGTATACACCCTAGATTACAATTTACTGTTGAGATTGAAACTGAAGGTAAATTACATTTTCTAGATTTGACTTTAATTAAAACTGATGAAAGACATATTATTACTGACTGGCATAGGAAAAAGATTTGTTCAGGTAGAACACTTAGTTTTCTTTCAAATCACTCTATTCAAAATAAAATAGGAATCATTAAAAAATTGATTGATAGAGCCCTTAAATTATCACATCCAGTTTTCCATGAAAAAAATATTGAACATTGCAAACAAATTCTTCTTCTTAACCATTACTCGTTTGAATTCATAGGAAAACATGCGCATAACAGAATAAAATATATAAAAAACAAAAACAATATGATTGTAAAATTAGGAAAAGATAGATATGAAACGCTAGACAAAAAATGTGTTATTTACAAAATTAATTGTAAAGATTGCAATGCAGTTTATGTAGGGCAGACAAAAAGAGCTCTTAGACTTAGGAAAAATGAACATGAAAATAATTTTCGCAGAAGTCCTAGATATCACTCAGTCCTTTCAAAACATAAGGTTACACATGGTCATGACTTTAATTGGAATGATATTAAAATTCTTTATCATGAAAGAAATCAGAAAAAGAGAGAATTCATGGAAATGTTATTTATAAAGAGAGAAGGTAACAAGGCTATCAATTTAAAAAGGGACCTCTCAAGATATAATAAAATAAAGTATGGGATAGAGTAATTAATTGGTTAAAGTAATTTTCTTTAACTAGATAATAGAAAAATTTTATTTTCTATTAAACAATCAATTTCTCAATTATTAATTTTGATTATATTAAACTTTATTAATTTTTAATTATTATTTTCTTTACAGGTTATATTAATGTTTCATACCTCTAGTTATTCCCTATAATTAATCCCTGATGAGGAGGTTTAAATTGACCTCGAAACATGTTGGTCCCCTTGTAGTATAAAAAGGACGGAGAAAGAAAAAAGTGAGAGTTTGGTTTTTTGGTTGCCTTTTTCCCTTTTTCTCCCTGTTTTTTCCATTATTTTATTCTTTTCTCTAATTAGCTGAAAAGGGAGGTTGTTTTGGATTTTTTTTTTTTTAATTATGAATATTTTTCCTGCTTATCTTGCAAAAATTATTCGTAGTGAAATGAAATTCTTTTCAATGTTAATTTAAAAATATTTTTAAATAGAGACACTAAACAAATGATTCTTTCCAATCTGCAGGGTTTGCTTATGAAAAATTTTAAGATTCCTTTAAATCCAGTTTACATAGTTTTACCTCAATTTTTTGTAAGAAATATTTTCTTTCATTTAATATAAAAAAATAATTTGTGTAATAAGTATGCATTGAATTTTAGTGAAAAACATTTTTTTAGAAATGTATTTAAATATTTTGGATTGTTTTCTTTTCCTAATTGGAAAATTTAATAATCTTAATAGATTGATCTTAGAATCACCTACAAATGATTTAGGTTTAATTGTAGAAGAATAATTTTAAGTTTTGAATTTTGCAAAATGTGTGAGGGGGAAAAATATCGAAGACTTTGAGACAATTCTTTTAATTTCTCAGGATTTAAAATTTTTTTAGGTAAACTCAATTATACAGGGCGTCAAGAGAACGAAAAAATATTCTTAAGCTCGTTCTTAAGATTCATAAGAAAATTTAAAATGATTTTTTTCTTAATGAATTCTAAGATAAAATTGAAAAAGAATACAAAGCATTTTAAATTATTTCCTCAAATTTTGAGAAAGAGTATGTAAAAGATTTAAAAGCAAAATTTTGCCACAATACATAATTTTAGAACAAATTTGAGTATAAGATATTTTAGGAATTTTGAAAGGTTTCAAGAAAATAAAAAAAATTCTTTAGGTTCCTAAGAAAAATTAAAATAATTTTCGTTATGAAAAATTAATTTTAAGAGAAGATTTAAAAAGATTTCAAGACATTTTAAAAGATTTCTAAAATTTTCAAAGAAGAATCTGAAAGATTTTAAGACAATTTTTAAAAGGTTGCAGAACTAAAAAACATCACGAAAAATTTAAATAATTCAAAAATATTAGAAGGTTTAAAAAATTTGAGAAGATAAAAAACGGAATTTCTTAAGATTTATGGGAAAATTTTTCAGGATTTTTTATTTTGTTTTTGGGTGATTCAATCCAAACTGTAAGGGATTTTTTATTTCTTCCAAACTTCTAAATGTCGTGAATATCTTTTAAAAAGGCTCGAATTTTTCCTAATATTTTTTAGAATCCTGTAAAATATATTTTTTTAAATCTTCTAGATTCTTTTTTAACACATCTGAAATATTCAAAAATATTTTTTTATTTTTTCAAGAATCTTATAAAATTTATATTTATATAAGTTTAAAAACAAACTGATAATTCGTCTTTTGTTGTAAGTAATTTCAATATTTGTGACTAAAAAAAAATGTTAGAAGCTTTCAGTGTTACATCAAAATGTTGTTTTATTTATTTCTATACAACACTTCATCTTAAAAAACCTTTTTTTTTATTTAGAAAACCTTTATTATGTTTTTAAACATAATACAAAAAATGTTACGGCACTGTGGTAAGGGGGGGGGGCGAAGGAAATGTTACGGTCTGTTACACGGGGAAGGGTATCTGTCGGTATTAAAATGAACATCAACACCGGCGGGAAAAAATAACAAAGCTTTTATTCTGTGGCGACCATCTGATAAAAACTTTATATTTAATAAAATGGATAATAATTATTTAAAATATATAAAATTTAAATTTAAATGATAAGAAACTTATTTTCCGTTTTTGACCCTTCTACAAGAGTAACTTTTTCGTCAAATAGATTAAGAATAATATATTTTATATTATTTTTAGCAAGATTATTTTGATTTAGGCCTTCTAAATATTTAATTTCATCAAGCCAATTATCAAATTTTATAACCATGCATACTGCGCAGGTCCGAGATTTGTCCGGTCGCGCGGTCGTTGCGGGGACTCCCCTCGAATTCCTTACGAATTCAAGCATGAATCCCAATGATTCCCTACGGTTCCACTCGAAGTTCTTACGGACTGCTACGAATACTTAACGATTTCATCAAAAACCATCGGACTCGTACGGATTTTCCGTTTTCAAACGATTATTTCACGAATTCGTACCTTCCCTCCTGATTTCCTACTTTGATTTTTACGGCATACATTGCCTTACCGGAATCCTTACAGATTGCCCTCTGATTTCTGACGGAATAAGCCGTGATTTTTTGAGTGAGACGCCCCTCGAAAAAATTTCTTTTTGCGGTCAAACAGTACGAGATACGAAAAAACATGAATCGACAAAAAGTATACATTAAAAAAAGATCTACAAATCTGTTAATAATTATTTTTTGATAGGACGCGTAGTTTTTGTTTAAATTCGTAAAAAACAGCAATAAAGTTGAATTAAGTTAAATTTTGGGACAAACGACACAAGCTACGAAAAAGAAATAAGAAGAAAAATGCTGTTCACTCAAAAAAGAGCTACAAATTGGTTATGAATTATTTTTTTGATAGGATGCGTGTTTTTTGTTTTATTCGTAAAAAACATTAAAAATTACCAAATTTAATTTTTGGAGAAACGACACAAGCTATGAAAAAAATGAATTTACAAAAGTTGCTCATACAAAAAAGAGCTACAAATTTGTCATTAATAATTTTTTTTTAGGACGCGTAGTTTTCGTTTTAATCGTGAAAAATAACATTAAAAATTAAATTTTTTGGAAAACGGCACAAGGTACGAAAAAAATATTAATAAACAAAAGTTGTTCACCCAAAAAGGATCTACAAATTTGTTATTGAAAACTTTTGGATAGAACGAGTAGATTTTCTTTAAATCGTGAAAAAACATGATAGAAAAATTAAACTTTTGGAAAAATGACAAATGTTTAATAACAAAATGTTTTTTTTTTCACATAGGATGCGCACTTTTTTCAATCATAGAAACAAGACAATGAAAATACGTATGTTTCAATACCAATGCATGTTATGAATCTTAATAATATACATTTATTGAAATGATCCATTTTTCAGGGTAGCTGAGAGGGAGCTGTAAAATAAGAAATAAATAATTAATCATGATAATAATGAAATTTGTACTTCATTTTGCAATATCTGAATAAGAAATTGCAGGCCGAGGTACATAAATAAATGTAATTGGGTACGGACATGACCTTGATATTTACCGGATATGACAGGCAGCGCCCGCGGCGGCCAAAGCCTAAAATCCCTTATGGATTGAAATGTGAAATTTACATAAGTTAGCACGTGTGCATTGTATATAAATATAATAAATGAATAAATGATTGCTTTGAAAACGTATATAACATTTTTCAAAACGAAACAAAATAATAGAGGAAACTTTCTTGCAAAAGGATTTCGTGAAAAATTTGTCTTTTCATTCCAGCTAAACCCGTTCTAGTTTCGTTGTTGGTTATGAACATAACCTTAAAAATTACCAGTCGAATGTCAAAAAGCGGATTGATGATAAATATTTTAATTAAAACAGGATTTCAAGCTGTAAGTCATTCTATCGATTTTTACCCTGAAACACTCAATAAGGGAAAAAGTTTAGCAGTAATTTATGTGGTGAGGGTTCATGAGTTGAAAGTGAATGGAATAAGCAAAATTCAGTGCAACGTTATCAGACAAACGTCTGTTAGTTCTGCCCCATACGATATTAAATTACAGTTGTTTATTAAATAAGAGATATATTGTAACATAAAGAGAAGTATTAGAGAAATCTATAATTATAATTATAAATTTCCTAACGCCACACAACAATTCGAATTGCCTTTCCCATCATTTTGACTGCGTTCTGTCGCTTCTGCCTTAATCAGCAAACATAAGAAAAAAGTTTTTTCACATAACATAGCGAATTTAGTTTTTTTTTGTGTAGTTAAAACCTTCGTTGTTCAAAAAATGCTGGTAATTATGCACTGCATGATTTTTGAACGACTGTGTATGCAGTATACAGACGACAACAACGACAAACAGACGTGCACCATCGTAAAACCTGTTTTTTTTTCGGATTCAGGGGGTTGCGGCAGGCGGAAATTCAAAGAAATCAAAAACTAATATCTTCTCATTATGACGAGAATGTAAAAATTATCCAAATTTTAATGTTGTAATAATTTTTCTTTTACCGTTCAGCATCGATATTTCTTGGCCATATTCGTTATCAAAATATTTTTTAATTCTTATTTTTATCGGCCATTCAGCAACAAAAAGTTCGTTATTTCTGGGAACAAAATAATTTATTTTGATCAATTATTTTTTATTTTCTTTCAGCATCCCAATATTTCGACAGTAAGTTTTTATTTTTGCAAAAAATTGAAAATTTGATTTTTAATCGTTACCGAAGACCGAATTTTAAAACCTGTGAAATTATAACCTCAAAATTCTTGGGTGACTACCTTAAAATTGGCATATTTCACTAATCTACACTTCATGCGAGTGTAATGTAATCGTCCAAATTTTTGATCTCTATTTTTTAACGGATCTTTACGTTTTGGCACCCAAAGAGTCCAAAAATCATACAATTTTGTCGGTGTCTGTCTGTATGTCTGTATGGTTACCTGAATGTTGTAGCCACTCTAACTTTTGAAGGATTTTTCCAATCGAATTAGCCTTCGATACACTTTTTTAGGGTTCCAAAATAAGGGTCAAGCTATTTCTGAATAAAATTAAAAATTTTAGAGCATTTTCTAAATTAAAAAACAAAATTTATACAATTTTATAATTTTTTTTGTTAAGATTATGGTCCATATAAAAGGAGTTACAAATTATCTTCATGGCACTTTCAATTATGATCAAAATAAAAAAAGTTATATACTTTTCAAAATATGAAAATGTTCAAAAAATAGAAAAATTTATTTTCATGATATATTAAGAAATTTATTTCAAAATTTTTACCGTATATCAAATATATTTTAAAACTATCCCAATTAAATTTTTCAATTAGACCAAAATTCAAAAAGGTAGATCATTTTCAAAATTTGAAACAAAATTTGTTTAAGAGTTTTAGAAATTGTTGTCAAAGTTTTTGGTATACCGCAAAAAAACGTTCGACTTATCCTTATGCCAATTTTAATATCGATATAAATTAAAAAAGTAATATGCTTTTCAACATTCTGAAATTTTTCAAAAAATAAAAAAATAAATTTTTTTTCGATAGATTAACAAATATCAATCCAAATTTTTACTAGATGAAAAATATATTTCGAAACTATTTCTATAAAATTTTGCAATCCGACCAAAATTAAAAAAATTAGATCATTTTCACAAATATGTAATTTTTGTTTTTATGAGATCCGTAAGTTTAAATCATTATTTTTAGTATATTTTAACGAGATTTACAAGTTATTCTGATGGAATTTTTCAATTCGAAACAAATTGAAAATTTCCTAGATTAATTATTATTCATAGTAGAGTTGTCTTAGAACTGAAGTTTGAACGAACGGAATCAAAAACAGACCTACTTCTTGTATGATGTTCAATTTTGTCTACATCGTTTTATTTTTTAAAGAGAACCTTCTGTATAACCTAATTATCAAGTGCGATGCGCGTGTGTCGCCATGAGAATGTAATCGTCAAAGCCGCAGGTGCTTTAAGGGGTTAGTCAAGTTTCTGGCACCCAAAAAAGGCAATTTTTACTATTTTTTTTTTCAAAGACAGGTTCATTTACATTGAAACAAATGTTGTGGCATTCGAATACTATATATTTCGAGAAGTCACAGTAATTTTTTCCTCATAGAATATCTGTAAATAAGCGAGTTATATTCCATCTCCCAGAAGTCTAAAAAAAGGCGTTTTGCGGTGATCAATACTCATCATGACAGGATCATCGGAAACAAAAAATTCGAGTGTCAATAGCTAAAGGATCACTTACTCTTGTATTTGATCGAAGCATTTAGCGATATTTCAATTTTTGACAAAATGGCGCACGTTTAAACACGATTTTTTTTGTTTGCCCAAAAAAACGTTCTTTTCGCTATAAAAAAAAAAGAAATAATTTACAAAATCAAAAATCCTTCGATGAAGGACAACAATTTAGTGCTATGAATAACTGGTCAAAATTTGGTAGCGATCGGATAAGCCGTTTTTTAGATATCTTGATCACCGCGCGAAAAACATTGTTTTGAGAAAAACTCGTTTAAAGTTTTAAATTATGATGCGCAAAAAATATAATGGACCAAATCAAAGTATATACGGTTCAAACATAAGGTATTTATGTTATAAATAACTGGTAAAAATTTGGTTACGGTCGGATAAGCCGTTCTTTAGATATTCCTTGTATGGACTTCGAAAACGTTGTCTTCTACAAAGCGCGATTTCAAGCACGCGAAATACGCGTATCTAAAAAACAACGTTTTCGAAGTTGATGCACACCATATGTGAAGAACGGCTTACCCGATCGTCACCAAATTTTTATCAGTTATTTATAACATAAACACTTTGTGTTCAAACAATATATATTTTAATTAAGTCAGTTTTTTTATATAAAAAAATGAACCTTTTTTTTCGCGAAATTTTTTTTCATGATACAGTAAGTTCACCTCGATTTCCATGTAATATAAAAATTATATTTCGCAACTTATATTGAGTTGTCAACTCCAGCACCATACAGACATCCTAATAAACGCATCACATAAATAATTCGTCGATTGATTTCATATCCATACCCGACGTTCGGGCACGAAGGTATATACTGAGGTTTACATTTGTCACAAGTCAGAACTATTTTAAATCCAAGGCCTCGTTCACTTCCCACTGAAAATTTCACTTTTCCATCACATTTTGCGCATTTCACAAGGTTAGAAATTAACGAAAAAACTGTTACAAAATTTATAATTCGATAGCCTATTGAACCATCTTTCGGCAGAGCGTACTCTCTTTGATTTTGAAATTTCTTCGATGCAGCTGACAATCCGAAAGCTTCGATCTCCGCAGTTTTTGGATTAAACACATTTTTTCTTTTTTTTTTTTGCTCTGCTTTTGTACACTTTCGTCGATTTTCTTGCTTCTCTTCCGACCTTTGCACGATTCATTTTGTTTGTACTATCTAAGAGCGGATGACAATAGTCGCAGCTTCTCGTAGCTACCTACTTGCTCAAAAACTGCTCGAAACGCCTTCGCTTGAGGTCGTATATCTCAGTAAGTTACTTTCCGATTTCAATGAAATTTTGGCACATTGTTTCTTAAATGTTATACTTTCAGAAAATGAAATTAAAAAAAAATCGATTTTTTGAAATTTTCAAACTTGACTAACCCCTTAAGAAGCTTTTTTAAATACAAATAAAAAACAATTTCAGTTCCAATTTATGACTGTAGTTTCTCAGGGGTTTATATCACAGTTATCAATTTAAGTTGCAATATTTATGATATTCGAAAAAATGTAGTTGAAATGCACGCATTAAACGTACGAAAACCAGTTACAAATTTGTTTTGGTGTTTTCGAATTGATTTTTTGCGTTCTCATCATAATGAGAAGGTATTAGTTTTACGTGAAAACTGACTATCGCGGTTTCCACTTTATCTCCACATTTCGCGGGACTCCCTTTATCTGAAAGACAAGTTTTACGATGGTGTTTGCCCTCTTCATCGTCGTTGTCGTCGTCTGTATACTGCATAACTTTTGAAAGACTAGTCGGATTAGCTAGATCGCGCTTTGCCATACATATTTAGGGGTTAAAAAGAGAGGTCAAGTTCGTTAACCATCCCTTTTTGACAAACAGCTTAGGTTTCATCCACTGGAAAAACTAATAAAAAATACAAAATTCCATTTTGCGGCCAAACTATGCAAGATACGGAAAAAATGAACACACACAAATTTTTACTAGGAGTGAAAGGAGATCTTTTTTCTGAATAAAACACACACATTTTTTAGGGCATTCGCTATTTAATACTAGGAACTTTTATATATTTATCACTAGACAGTTGGGAGTCACTGACTAACAGTGTCAGTGCGTTCAAGCGAGCCGAGCCGCAAACATCCATTGTAACTTGATATACAGTAAATCAATTATTTCTCTAAATCGGTTCATTTTACGTCATTGCAATTTCTTCTAAGTTGTATTTAACATCTTAGAAGTGGGATGTGAACTGATCGCTCGCGAAATTCTGACAAAAAAGGTCAGAATTTAAGATGACGCAGTTTGGTTGAGAGGACGCCAACGTGCGATCGACCGCGTCGTTTTGATTAAATCGATTTTCCTCGAAATAATTGGAGAATTAAGTGCAAAAAAGAGTGAAATATGGTTTCTTCCTCTCCTACTAAAAAAAAGTCAGGAATCGTCACAAATGGCCAGAAGTTCTGACGATATCTGAACTTCCTGACGAGTCTGACTATTTCGGAAGATATGCTAATTCTCATCCTATCAGATAGCTCATCGGCTAGGACCGCAGGTAGGCCAACCGAAAAGGATTAAGAATTAAAAATAATTTTTTTTCAATGTTGCATATACAGATTCAAAAGTTAGAAATTCAGAATCTGCGGGTTTCGACAATTTCAGATACTTACAAATTTTCCTAAAAAATTTAAAATTAGGATAAGTATAATGTATCTTGTAAACAGGAAGAGATACGTAAAAACCGAAAAAATTTTCAGATTCACCTTCAGTCATTTAGTATATAAATATTAATAATTAAATATAAGTAAAAAGAGAATATGCATAAATAAATAATCTAAATAACCTGGGAAATATAAAAGGGATGTGGTTTTATGGCATTCTATTCTTGAACCCCTAATAAAAGGATTATCCTTCGAACCCAAGCTCTGATGATTTCTGAACATTTTCTCATGAATTCTGACTTTTCCTGACGATTTCTGTCGAGAAACGTAACAAAAGTGGTGAGAAATGGTCAGAAGTCCTGATTTTTTTTCTGACAATTCCTGACTTTTTTTAGTAGGGTCCCCTCTTTTTCTCTCGCCTTCTTGAGCGAATTCCAATACGGCCCAGGACTGGCAAAAATGTTGCCGGAATTCGGCTGCCAGTATTGGGCCATAGAATTTGTTTCTTAAAACAAAAACAGGAAAAAAGTTGTATTCGCGACAGTTGTATTTATAGTTCTTAGACATTTTAGAACACATGAACCATATTTTTAAACGTATTTTCAAATGTTTTAAAATATTTATACTCTCGGAATAGTACTGCACCGATCGTGGAGCCAGCCGTTAGCGAGTACTGGGCGAATGGCCGATTATATGTACTGGTGACCAGTACTGGGCCAGTACTACGCCGGTGGTGAACTTCGGCGGAGTGCGGAAATTTACACCTGGGTCGTCGGCTTACCAGTGGATACCAATAACGGCCCAACCTCGGCCGTCAATATCGCACCGTGATCTGAATAAATGCTTTGGCCTGTACTTAGCACCTAATTCCGGCCTTTGCTAGGCCAGACTCTGGCTTTTCCTATTGAAACATGTTTAGCCAAAGTAAATACGAAGTTTGGAACAACATTGCGCCGAGTCTGGCCCGAACTCTAGCTTTTCCTCATAAAACATGCTTTGCCGTGATAAAAGTGACACTTGGTCCAGTAATGTGCCATCACTGGGCCAAGCATCGGCGGTACATCGACAAATTTGAATAGCCAATATAGGCAGCTAGTACGGGCACAACACTGGGCCGATTAAAATGCCGATATTGGCCCAATAACATTAGCCGATCTTTGTAAAAAGATCTCGGATTGACCCTAACTGCCAAAACACATACGGATTTAGACGATTTACAACGTCAAGAAAGACTGAGAATACAACGAGGAGAACGAATTCGTAACGCGACCAATTTTACGAAGTCCACCGGAAACTCGACAAACGGAAACGAGAAGCCCAAAGATTCGAAGGATAAACAGCAGCCAAATGCTAAACAAAATGATCCAAAGTAAGCTAATCTAGACAAATGTCCGCCGATAAAAAATGATATGAGAGAACTCCAAGTTTACAACTGTAACATTTATGGTCATATCGCGAAGGATTGTCCAGAAACAGCAACGGAAATGGAATGCACAACCTGTAAAAAGAAAGGACACACGCAGATGCACTGTCCCTCTAAACCAGAGCAAAAACGAGCAGAGATGCTCCAAATTTTAGACAGCAGCAATAACTCGATTCAAAAATTTTTGAAGGAAGTCACGATCAACGAAATTAAGTTCAAAGCTTTCATTGACACAGGAAATTCTGATTGCACAATAAAAGCATCAGCTGTTTTGAAATTTAAACCAAAAACAGAAAATGTGACCACTGAGCTCAAAGCATTTGAGCCAGCAAACTGAAGTAGTGTCAATGGCGATACTGAATGCTGATGTGCCTGTGGATGGTGCTCTAGTGAAAAGCATTTACACCTGTGTTGTTCCGGATAACTCTCAAATCATGGATGTCCTCATTAGCCGGACCTACACAAAACATCCATTAGTGGAAAATCGGAAAAAAGGCAATTCTTCAATCTTTTACGAAACTTTAGAAGCCACCTTACTCAATATCGACACGTGCAAGCCCATCGAGACGTCAGCTGTCACCACGGAAGAGGTTAGGTTGTCCCCACATGTGGTAAATTTTTTGACTGCTCTGAATTCTACGGGAAAACATTCTCTAACCGTTCTCAATTTGAGCAAAAAGAGAAGATTTCACCAAAGGAGTCAACAATTTCATGTCAAGAACTACGAGAATCACCGACTGTGGAAACAACGTCATCGAATAAACAACCCATCAAGCTACAAGAAATCTACTTCAGAGAAGAAACAGAGGACTTGGTTTGTTTTTTAAATGGTACCCGCGATTGTTTTTCAAAAGATCTAAAGGAATTCGGATATGCAAATCTTTTAGAAATGACCATTGTTTAAATACCAGGGAGTAAACCGGTAAGTATGAAGCCTCATCTAGCTAGTGATACAAACAGAATTGAAATTAAAAAATGTTTACAAAATTAGAGATATGTAGGTAATAGGTATTGTTGTTGATACAGATTCGCCTTATGCGGGCCCAGCTTTTCTAGTAAGACGCGAAAATAAAGAACCAAGGTTTAGTTAGATTCCAGGAAATTAAATAAACATTAAACAGAAAATATGAATTATCCGCTACCAAACCTAGATGATCACCTAGCTTCTACAGGTGAATGCGAATTATTTACTACCTTAGATCTCGCGCAAGGTTACCTACAAATACCGCTATCCAAAGGAGCACCCCAAAAGACGGCATTTATACCCCCGGACGAAACCTCAGGGTTCACAAGAATGGTTTTTGGCCTTAAAAATGTCCCGTTTTATTTTTGTAAAGTAACTCAAAAAGTTTTTGGTCCGTTGCGCAACATAGTAATGTTCTATCTTGACGATTTTTTTATTGCAGCTAAATCTTGGCTCGAAATGACAGGAAAACTGACGTCAGTTTTCAAAGCTTTAAAAGACGCCGGTCTAACGCTAAAGCTCTTCCATGAATTTCTTGAATTCCTGGAATTCCTCGCATTCCACGAATTCCTTCAATTCCATGAATTCCTTGAATTGCATGATTTCCCTGAATTCCTTGAATTTCATACATTCCTTGAATTCCATGAATTTTGTATGAATTCTATGAATTCCGCGAATTTCATGAATTCCATGAATTCCTTGCATGAGAACGTAATTTATAATTAATTTACAGTCAATCTTGAAAATTTCGCAGCTCATTATTTGCCTGTCTTATTTCCTCAACATTCATTTCGGCACTTATGTCTGTGTTATGTTCTGTAGAATCCCCCCCCCCCTCCCCTATCCCCGTACCAAGAGATTGCCGAATGTGACATGACATCCAAGCGTGTCCACGCGACCACAAACCTCGAGATCCATTTCGCTCTCCATCTGAAAGTATTTTTTTCTCCTGGTGCGCCATAAGAAGTTTCACTTAACAGTATATCACATCACAAGCAGGGTTAGGCACGTCTTTACCGCGGGGAGGTCAATGTTCGCAGGACGAGTTGTAAAACCATGGCCGAAGGCCATCATGGCCTTCACCAATCATGGCCGGAGACCATGATTTTCCGGTCGTTCTGTGAACATTGAATTCCCCGCGTAAAAACGTGTGTAACCCTACGAGTGATGTAAGGCATTTTATTCGAAACCACCATGTTATGAGCCTGTAGAGCCCCCAGAAAAGTTAGCATTGGATAGCCTCTTACCGAAATGGTGCGAGAACGTCTTATGAAGTGAACGTTTTTTTATAGTCATAATGATTACTGTCGGAACAGTAAGGCAGGTAAGGTTTCACGAATTCTATTGTGTTAGATGATAACATACGATTGATATGGGAGTCAGCTGTTTGGGTGATCTCTTATGGCGCGAAATTACCGAACGCGTCCTCGGGTTGTGGATAGAGGGTTCCTGTACCAAGGGTTTCTGCTGAATATGGTTACAATAATTAATAAGCAGTCGCGGACAATTGTCCAGGGATGGTCCCGAAGGAATAACTCCTAAGCGGAGGCGTAACAACCGTGCCGAAAGCTGAATGGCACCTGGGTTAGGTGTCTCAAACGGTGACTCTGGGATACCGGGCGACCTCTCAGAGTATGCAGCCTTATCCTTGCACGCGGGGCTCTACAAGGACGGACTAACCCTTTCCCTAGCTGCTCGTGGGAACAACAATGAAACCACCAAAACACCAAAATGTTGTAGATGCGGTTCAAGACAATCGAACGCGCAGAGCACCCGACAATGGGTCGGCAAACAATGCCGATCAGCCTAGAGTTCGGGGTGCTGAAAATAATTTAGATGGAAACACGACGACGAACCGGCGAAACGCCCACATTGAGTGGACGGATCGACTCAGGGATGACGTGCTAGACTGCAACGATGCCAGCATTATCCCTGTTCGCGGAGGCTTTATGGCGCGTATGCACACTCTGTGGTGCCAGAAACACCCAGAGCTTCAGCACGTTTCGCATCAGTCTTTGCGAAATCAAGCCGACTACCTCCGGAAAAATGGATATGTACGCGGAGCGCTTCCCCAACCGCTGCTTTATGAAGCTGCAGACGAAGATGAGGAAGCGACATTGAGACCAACCGCAGAAAGCAGGCACCTTCTGAGAGATGATCGCAATTTCATTACGAGAAGGAACATTAACATACAAGTTCCTCCTAAGCCCCAAGATCTGGCTGAAATGGATGCCTTCCTTCGTGGAGATATCTCGCAAGAGTCCGACCTCTGGACCATCAATTGCTCAGTTTATGGTGCTGCGAGAACTTTAGCTGATTCAAATCGAAGGCTGAAACCAACGATGGATCAAAAGACCAAAAGACGCTTGCATCAACTGAACAAGAAGATTGGATGGGCAAGACAGAATGCGTCCCGTGTTCAATGTGTGATTGACTACATAACATCTGGTAGACCGTTTACGGAAAAGGTTCGAAAGTTCGCCCAAGAACTAAGGATCTTGAATCACACACTAAACAAGTCAAAGCTACTGACAATCAAGCAGCATATTGTTGACAAAATACGGCTGTTATCTGACGCAAGGAGGAGAATACAGAAGAGGGAGAGATGGATCAGGGAGAATCAACAGTTTCTCGCTGACCCATCGCGCCTCTTCAGCGATCTACCTGTTTCTGTAAAAAATCCACCCAAGCCCAAGGAGGTAGAGACTTTTTGGAGAGAGGTGTACAAGATCCCGAAAACACTAGAGTTGAAAGAAGATACTGAAAATATCATCCGCTTCAAGGAGTTTTGCGACAACCTCATAAAATCTGAGGAGGAATGTCCATCAATCACTGCCGAAGAGGTGAAAAAAGCACTTAGAGGCACGAAGAACTTTTCCGCTGCTGGACCAGATTGTATCAAGAACTTTTGGTGGAAGAAGTTTACTTTTACACACCAACATTTGGCCCGCATATTCACCTCATATTTAAAGTCGGAGACGCCCATTCCGCAGTGGCTGGTGTTAGGACGCACTATACTCCTTCCAAAAAAAGGCAACTTGTCCAACCCAGAGAATTACAGGCCAATAACTTGTTTGAACACGCTGTATAAGATCTTTACAGCTGTCCTCAACAACAGGATTGTTCGACGAATTGAGCCTGTATGGCGAGAGATGTACGAAAAACGTGGCTCGAAAAAAGGTGTAGCAGGCTGTCGAGAGAATCTGCTGATTGATAGGTGTGTCTGTAAAGACGCTGCAGCCCATCAGCGCGTCCTGTCAATGGCCTGGATTGACTACCGGAAAGCTTTCGATTCAACCTCTCATAGACTTATCATCTTTCTGTTGGAAAGCTTGAAGGTACATCCACACATAGTGAGATGCATAGAGAGATTGATGCCTCTTTGGAAAACTAGATT
>CAKNYM010042859.1:0-18370 GCA_932195095.1 Andricus curvator | reverse complement strand
ATCTGAGGACGCGCTACGTAGTGGTGATAGGAAACCCACCGAGTAGCTCTCCAGTATTAATATGTATAATAACACTTATATCCACAGGCTCGGGGTCCTTGGGAACGCCACTAATCTTTTCTTTCTTCAGATTAATTCTGGCACACTTGTCCAAACCAAAGTCCACCCCAATCTCTCCTGTGTAGTTATTGACGATGTTTATAGCAGTTTGAAGTTTGCTTTTACCAGAGGCATAGCTCTTCAGGTCATCCATATAAAATACACAAGCGACCTAATGCTCACGCTGATTAGAGTCGTCACAGAGGTATCCAGGAGAATTTCGTAGTGCGAGAGATAGAGGCAGAAGTGTGATTCAAAAAAGCAAAGCGCTCATGGTATCACCCTGAAAGAAACCCCTCTGAAAGGTGACGTTGTTATTTGTCACACAATAATTTCTAGATGAGATAGTAAATCAAGTTTTCCAAAGAGGCATTAATCTCTCTATGCATGTCACTATGTGTGGATGCACTTTCAAGCTTTCCAACAGACAGATGATAAGTCTATGAGAGGTTGCATCGAAAGCTTGTCGGTAGTGAATCCAGGTCATTGACAGGACGCGCTGAAAGGCTGCAGCGTCTTTACAGACACACCTGTTAATTAGCAGGTTCTCTCGACAGCCTTCTACACCTTTTTTTGAGCGACGTTGTTCGTACATCTCTCGCCATACAGGCTCAATTCGTCGAACAATCCTGTTATTTAGGACAGCTGTAAAGATCTTATACAGTGTCTTGAAACAAGCTGTTCGCCTGTAATTCTGTGGGATGGACAAGTTTCCTTTTTTCGGCAGGCGTATAGTGCGTCCTAACACCAGCCACTGCGGAATAGGCGTCTCTGACTTCTAATATGAGATGAATATGCGGGCCCAATGTCGGTGTGTAAAAGTAAACGTCTTACACCAGAAGTTCTTGATACAATCTGGTCCAGCAGCAGAAAACTTCTTCGTGCCTCTAAGTGCTTTTCTGACCTCTTCAACAGTGATTGATGGACATTCCTCCTCAGATTTTATGAGGTTGTCGCAAAACTCCTTGAAGCGCATGATATTGTCAGTATCTTCTTTCAACTGTAGTGTTTTCAAGATCTGGTAGAACGCTCTCCAAAAAGTCTCTACCTCCTTGGGCTTCAGTGGATTTTTTACAGAAACAGGGAGATCGCTGAAGAGACGCGATGGGTCAGCGAGATACTTATCAAAATACTTATCAAAATAATTCGAAGTCGGATTCAACCAACACCCCTAAATGAACTATTTTTGAAGCAAATATGAACTTGAAGTACATTTTTAATTATTTATACATGAAACATTTAATATCTACAAAATCTGACTCAAAAGCTAGGTTAGAATTTGTATTTTTCAGTTCCAGTCCACTATTATTTATATTATTTGCACAGTCTGGATTAAATTTTCCGCTACACTCATTACTTAAAGTTCATTTAAGCTTATACTGCATAGAACCCCTACATTTCATAGTAAATAATTGTGTCTTTCTTAAAAAATCACTTTTGACAGAAATGTGTTATTTCATTGTATAAGATGTAAATTCTATTTGAAACGCTTTGTTTTGGATGAAGACTCATTTTTGAGATTTAATCATTGTTTTAAACTCCACAAAACAGTCGTAAAAACTCATGTATGCAAAAACTAAAATGAATCTTAAAAAATATACCTACACTTTCTAGTTCTGATTTTCGGAACCAGATGGCCAATCCAATTAGGCTATTTCACAATCCTTACCTGATCAGAAAACATTGTCCATCGTCTGCCATCTCGAATACTTGGTATGCGAAATGCATTGCTGTCCTTACGAAAATCATGATTAATGCAATTTTTAATTAAAATATGACAGATTATTTATCGGTTGTTGAATTTGTACTCGGAAAGAGAAAATATCCTTTTTTTAGTTACGTGATATTTCAAGGTTTTGGCGAAATGAATCCTATTCATTATTATAATGAATTATTACAATAGCTTAAAATTTGGATTACAAATAAGTCTGTTTCAGTCGAATCAGTTCTAATTTATTGTTAGTTTCTCCAAACATAGGGGACAGGGAAGAAAGAGTGTTCAAAATTCGAAAAAAATCTTTAATGATCTGTGAAAGGGCCACAGATACGTGAAAACTGACAACATTTTTGCGATTTTACAGAGGGGTTTTGTTTTTGACCAATTCAAACTAACGTCATAATAACGCGAAAACTGACAGCATTTTCAGGTTTTTTGAGGGGGTTGGTCTTTGGCCACCCCGACGTAAAGAATCAAACAGTTTTTCAAAATTAAAAGAAAATTTAATTTTGAATTATCTCGAAAACGGTCGAGATACGTGAAAACTAATTAAATTTTAAGAATTTTTGCAGAGTGGTTTTGTTTTTGACCAACTTGAACTAACTGAATAGAAGGATTTTTTAAATAAAAATAAAATACAAGTTTTGAGTTATCTTGATAACAGTGAGAGATTCTCGAAAACTGACAATATTTTCAGGGGTTTCTGAAAGGAAATTGTCTTCGGCCACCCCGACCTAAAACAGTAAACAAACTTTCAAACTTTTAAAAGAATCAAAATTTTGTATTATCTCGACCGAAAAGTTGCTTACTAGAGGTTACATAGAACTTCAGAAAGTAAACAAATACCAAGTGTATTAATTTTTTTCTAATAATAATAGTCACAGCGTTAATAATATAATTTTACAACATAGTATAACTTCAAATAGCACGCTGCCACCTTTTCAGTTATTCACTTAACATTATTTTATAATTTTTTATTAGTAAAGCAGCATTATACATTATATGTTTCAAACCTGTGTCTTTTTGAAGGTTTATAACTTCTACATAACCTCTGTCAAACATCTTTTTCGTCCATTTTTCAGTAGAATTGATTTGATCACAACTTTAAAATAGCACGTAACTTAAAATAGCACGCTCTTTCCGAGAATAATAAGCTCAACAACCGATGTAATATCACATTTCACATTTATAAAAAAGCATTTATGATAATTTTCATAAGAACAGCAATGCCTTTAGCATACCCAATATTCGCGATAGCAGACGATACGTAATTATTTTCTGATAAGGTAACGATAGTGAAATAACCTAATAGGAGTGGTAAAAAACAGACGGACGGATATCCGAACGTGTTAATATGCGGGTTTTCAACGCAGCCTACATTAACCTCAAAAACTACAGGTTTTGGACAAACACTGCATTATTTGTTTTGGAATGTATAATAGTTTTTAAATTACCTCCTTGATGATGTTGTGATTGTTGTGCACGCCTTGATCCTGTAAAAAGAAATATAGGAATTATTTATCAACAAATTTTTTCAATGAACTTCAATGTTAAAGGTTTGATTCAAACAAAAAATTCTCTTAGTATACGCAGGAAAACTTCCTACAAATAATTTAGAACACAAAGTATTTTGAAAAACTTTCGAGCTCGGTGCACGTCAAGAGATGCAGTTTTGAAAATTGGTAATAAAATGGGAATTACATTTCTACATATAAAGCCAAAGTGTATTTCAATGAAATATGAATTAAATTTTCTATAATAATAAGTGTTTAGGTTAGAAGAAATTCAAAAGTTAATATTTGCTTCACATTGTTGACTGCAAATTATTAGCAATTGAATTTAAAGAAGCATTCTCAAAAGAATGAAGAAATTAGAGGTGTTTCATATATTTTGTCATCATGCAAATGAAAAGTCCAATTTATCATGTTTAGTTTGCAAGTTTAGTAGGGACAGTGTGGGTAACTGCAGAATAGATCTTCCGATCTGTTTTGCGGCCTATTAATAAAAATATACCGGCCCCAATATAGGTATAATACATACCAATATACCCAATATACTTGATTATTAATTATCTAGAACAATTTACAGTATCGAATCAAAAAATTTCATTAAGTCTGTTTGATCGGTTTCCAAAAACTGGCAAAATTTGTGGAGCACTTAAACTTTAACACTAACATTCGACCAACATTACATACCTCTCCTATGTCATATTTACCTTCTCACTTTCCTTTTTCCTCACTTCCTTACTTGCAAATTAAAAGGTTAAAAATGGAATTAAAAAATCGTAACGCTTTAACGTTTAACGTTTGAGTTGTTTATTTTACAAAATTTGATTTAAAATTGCTTATTTAGAATGAGCAGTCAAATATTGCCAAATATTAAAATATTGTTTGTTTTTTTTAATTTAAAAATTTCTAATTGAATGGGTTAAAAGTTTTAGACTGAAACAATAATTGAATAGGATTTAAAATTGAATGAAAGCATTTTATTATCGAACAGATTTTGAATCGTCTTGTAAAATCAACTATTGTAAAATTTTTAATATTCTAATTACAGTTTAATTTTTTCAAATCAGGAATCAATTTAAATTTGAAGTTTGTCAACTTCAAAAGGTTTTTTATCAGAAATATTATATTTTCGTAATTGAAGAAGTTAACACTTAGAGATAAAATTTGAAAAAAAAATGAAAAAAAATTCACTGTCATTTACTGATTTTCCCAGGTCAAAGAAATTTCTGGCCATTTTCCGGTTTTCCCGGTTCATCGGCCACCCTGGTTTTTCAGATAGTTTCCTGTATTTTGGTGAATAATTCTAGCAGACAAGAAAGAGAATTGCAAGTGATCTCGAAAATTTTTGGAAATTGATGAAAATTAAAAGAGTTATATGTTTTTTAAAATTTTCTAGAAGGAAAAATTAAAAAATAGAAAGAAAAAAAATTTTTGCTGGTAGAATAAAAATTCTAATTACCATTATTACAAGATATCAAATATATTTCGAAAGTATCCCCATTACATTTTTCTATTGAAGCGAAACTAGTAGAGAATTTTCAAAATTTAGAACGAATTTTTTTGAAGATTTTTTGAAATTTTTCTCAAATGATCTGGTAGACGCAAGCAGATTTGCGAATTATCATAATTACATATTTTAATTCGATGCAAATTAAAAAGCTTGATACTTTTCAACAATTTGCAAATTTTCGAAAAATATAAGAAACAATTTTTATGATAGATTAAGATATTCCAATCCACCTCTTTACTAGACATCAAACATATTCTGAAACTATTCTACTGTCTAATGAAAAAATTGAAGTTGGATTAGATCAAAGTCGGAAAAGTTAGATCAATTTGAAAATGAGGCAATTCGTTTTAGAAGATACGCAAGTTTTAATCATGATTGTTAGTAGACATCAACAGGATTTTCAAATTACCTTGAGGCTATTGGAACGGTCTCCAAAAAGATGGGGAAATTTTCGAAGCACCTAAGCTTTATCACTGAGATTCGATAAATCGAGATTTAGATTTCAAAAACGCACTTTGAAAATTTTTTTTATCTCGGAAAAGATTTGGTAGTGACAGGACTTTGGATAAGTCTCTGATTTTTCGGAAACAAATATGATAACTGCTAAAAAGTGTGTGTGGAAAAATGTAGCAACGACATGAAGTGTGAAGGAAGCCAACTGACGCCGTACCGCGATGACAGCTGATAGCTTAATCGTACTGCGAAAATGCACTGTCGTTAATATTATATGAGGTAATAATAAGTTACAAAATTATTAGAATTTACGTCAAGACAAGATTTGGAAATAATTCAATAAATAACTTTAGGGAAAATTAGAAAATTATTATTAGTTATTATCAGCGAGTTCACAAAGGCATCCTTTTATTACTTGTAAGCTTTTCCTCTTCCGAGACCACTTTCGTTATTTTAAGAATAAATTAATGACTTATTTAAATTACAGTGTTACTATTGCATTGGCAAATCTTTCGGACTTGCCAATAAAAAAAAAGAAAGTCACAAATTGCATTTCTGATTCGAATTTAAAATTCCCGCCCATTCCAGTAACGGTCTGCCGATGCGACTGTTACCGACAGTGCATTTTCGCAGTACGATCAAGCTATCAGCTGCCATCGCGTGATGGCATAAGTTGGCTTCCTTTTTTTTTAGACGTTGCTACATTTTTCCCATTTTCACTTTTTAGAAGGGACCGTATTTTTTTCGAAAATCCAGAGACTCACCTAGTGTCCTGCCACCGTAAAACCCTTTCCGGGTCAGAGAATTTTCAAATTGCGTTCTCAATACATTAATCTCGATTTAGAAAACTGATGTTAGATTGTCGACGGGGACATACCATGCCACATGCGGCAAGTCTCTCTGCGTCAAGGTAAACCTGCGGCATGTGACATCTGCGGGATGTCTCATCTGCGGTATGTCTCATCTTAAGGCATCTATCATGTGCGGCATGTCTCATCTGCGGCATGTCACAACTGCGGCATCTCTATCTAGCCGCTTCTCTATCTAGCGGTTTCTCTCCCACGCGGCATTTATCACAGTGAAATTGACATTTTTGCGGCATCTCTCATCGCAACCCTGTGACTGTCCAAAGAAATAATGTTGGTCGAATCCCTTTTCACTGGTGAGAGATGCCGCTAGGTAAAGATGCCGCTAGGTAGAGATGCCGCAGTTGTGACATGCCGCAGACGTGACATGCCGCAGATGTGACAAGCCGCAGATGTGACATGCCACAGATGTGACATGCCGCAGGTGTGATTTGCCGCAAAGAGACTTGCCGCATGTGACATGATATGGACCCCAAGAAGAAATCAGCCTCGCCCCGGATTCGAACCAAGAATCGCCACCATTCACAAGTAACTAAGAAGAACAGGAAAGGCGGTGGGAAGATGGAGGTTGAAAGGAAAAGGTATTTGAGAACGAATGAACTACAGATGGATCAAGTGAGAAGGATGCACGAGGAAGGAAGGAAGGTATATGAGATGGTTAAGAAAAACGGCATGGAGAGAGGAAGACAGCAGGGGAAGAGAGAATAGGAGAGTCTAGGTTCAACGACAACTATGGGTGGATTATGCCAAGGGAGAGAGTGCACTATTTGTGTGAGAAAGGAGAGAAAGGAACTCAGGAGCTTATTATATCATTACGTAGCAAATTCATATTTCTTTAAATAATTCTTTTGTTTAAACAATTTTGTTCTGAAACAAATGATTCAAATTAATATTTTCTGTAATTAATGCTATAAATTATCATTTTTGAGAGCATATTTTTTATTGAAACCTTTATCAAATTGCTTCAACAATTTACGCTCCCAAGTTTGAGCGCGCCTTGTGCGTAACTGTAATTGAGTGATTGTAAATTCTCTTTTTTTAAAGCTCCTTCGGCTTCAACGAACACATTCTCATCACGTATCTCGTGCTTCGCACTCGATTTCGTCCAAAATATGAAAGTTTCTACATTACGTTCAACACTTTCATATCAAATGTATATTACATGTATTTTTGTACCTCGGCCTGGATTTTCTTATTCAGATATTGCAAAATAAAATAACAAGTTTATTTATCATGATTCATTTAATATTTTCTCCTTATTTTGCACTAATTTCTATTCTCAGATACCCTGAAAAATCTATCATTTCAATACATTTATATTATTGCAATTCATAATATGCATTGATATTGAAACTTACGTATTCTCATTGTATTGTTTTTATTATTAAAAAAGAGTGCGCATCCTATAAAAAACAACAATTTTATTATTAAAATTATATTGCAACTTGTTTCGTTTTTCCATAAATTTAATTTGTTTATTTCCAATGTTATTTTTTACGATTTAAACTAAAAATACGCATCCTAGTGTAAGGTGGTTCTAAGCAAATTTTTAGACATAATTTGAGCGAAAAATGTTGTAAATAAAATGTTATTGCAGCTTGTTTTATTTTTCCAAAACGTTAATTTTTTTTTAATAGATTTTTATAACAAGAGTTTATAACAAATTTATAGATATTTTTTGGTTGAAAAACTTATATCTTTTCATTTTTTTCGTCTCTTGTGTCTTTTTTCGAAAAATTTAATTTTTTATTTCTCAACCACCATGCTATGAGCCTATTACGCCCACAGAAAAGTTAGCATTAGATAGCCGTTTACCATACCGTCCAGGTAGCGGCAGTTAATTTGTTGCAAACGCCACCGCACAGTCATTTAATTAGTTCCACAAATGGCAACTGAATAACGCACGATGTATTTCATTAATTTACTGCAGACATATATATATATATATATATATATAATATATAATTTTTAAAAAGGGTTAACAAAACCACCGCAGGGTTTCACGGAGAGCAACTGCCATCTAAAAAATGACACTGGCTTCCAGTAGAACCGCGGTGAATCATACTTATGTCCACGTCTCACAACCGTGAGATGGGTGGTCACAGGGCACGATGAAATCACAACGACAGGCCGGCGAAACCCTCGTGTGTCTTGAGGACACAAGCGACCCAAGGATGACAGCTTTCTGCATCCACCTCGCAAGTGCCTTGGCATATTTTTGGCACGCGGGTATGGCTTTAGGGTTACGAACCAGTGATAGTTTCGCACCTCCGAGAGCACCTATCACAAGGACAATTACGTGTACCGAATATTTTGGGTGCAGTCGTTGAAGCTCTCTTTTAAGGTCTTGATACCTCTCCTCTTTTTATTTCTCCTTGGCAGTGATGTTATATTCGGACGGAGCCGAGAATTCTATCACGAATATAGTTCGTTTCTCAAAGTCTTCGAGAACGATGTGAGGCCGCGAGTGTGCAACGGAGACTGCAGTCCGAAAATCGTAGTTCCACAAAATTTGGCACTTCTCGTTTTGGACAATTGACTCTTTCTCCCTTGGAGCATTCGGCAGGTTAGGGTCACGACCAACACCATAAGAGCGACAAAGATGGTAATAAAGCACTATTTGTGCCGCATTGTCTATAGAAATACGTCGTTCCTGCACAGGTCGGAAAAACTCGATAGTATGTGTTATAGGTACTCAGCGTGTGCATGACACGCTCTGCACCTATCGCTGGGAACTTCTTGACATAAAATACGGTCACAGTATGCTAAGGTGGAAATGTCACCGTCCTGGTATGCGAAAATAAAATTCTCTGTACCTGAATTGAGCCCTGATGATCTGAGGAAAGCAAAAGTTTGCTTCTTCGACAAGGACTGTTTTTCTACATTTCTGTGAAAGTTTCCGTGCATTTTCTTGTCGAATAGCTGTTGATGAAATTTTTCAACCTCTGCTTTCTTCACTTCGGCTTTTAGAAGTGAAGCATCTAGATGGAGTAATGGACTTTCCTCACTTCTGATATTACAATTCAGGCCAAGGATATGAATAGATATGCACATGCATGATCTTACGTGTGGTGATGTCAAGGGCCTTAAGCTCGTTCTTCGTCCATTGAACCACACCAAACGAGTAGAGTAGAACCGGCACGGCAAGAATGTTAGTCGCAGATACCTTGTTCAACGCCGACAGATTGGAAAACCAAATCTGTCGAAGAAGATGCTTGTACGTGCTTCGGAGAGACTCCTTCACTGATGTTTTACGTCCTGAATGCGGCTTTGAGGCACGCCCAGGTATGTATAGGGGGTACAATTTCCCAAGTGTCCCCGCCAAAAATTTTTTGTCGCCTATCTCATTCAAACTGTGCCAGATTGTAATGCTAGTGAACCTGTTCACATTCTGTGGATCGTCGAATTTTCGACGATCCACCCCGACTGCTAACTTTCAATTGTACATAACTCCTGATGCAGTTATCCAATTTTACTTTTTTATGAGTGTTTTGAAAAGTTATTTTAACCAGGTTTAATGCTGTAATAATGCTGTACGACAGGGCTAGGAGGGAGAGGAGTGAAGGGAGATCGGCGAAGGTAGGATATCGGAAAATAAAAATAGACGAGAAAATGTGGGTGTGGGACGAGGAGAAAGAGGTGTTGAAGGAAGTGCAGGGGAATTTGTTTCGTAGGAAGTAGGGGGGTGGGGTAATGCAGGGTAGTGGAGTTGTGAAGGTGCTTTACTGGAACGTAGCAGGGGTAAAGAAGAAGGATGAGGAGTTCTGGAGGTATATCCAGGAATTTGATGTGGTAGGACTGGTAGAGACGTGGGTGGAAAGAAAGGAATGGGATAGAACAAAGCCAAAGCTGCCAAGGGGGTATAGGTGGAGACTCCAGGAGGCGGTCAGAGTAAAGAAGAAAGTAAGGGCTAGTGGGGGAATTATAACCGGGGTTAGAGATGGTTTAGAGGAAGAAGCTCACGGAGAGGAAGAGGGGGAGGGAGTGCAAATGAGGAAAGTAAAGATAGGAGGGGTAATGTGTAAGTTTGTGACAGCGTACAATAAGGATGGGATCGAAAGAATTAAAGAAAGGGTGGAAGACCTGTTAGGTGAAAGAGAAGAGGGTATGGTGGTACTGGGTGGGGACTTTAACGCGAGGATGGGGAGGGAAGGGGGCCTTTACAGGGAAGGGGAGAGCTTCGAAAGGAATTCGAAGGATAGGTTAATAAATAAAGAGGGGGAGATTCTAAGGGACTGGATGGAGGATAGAGGCTGGGCGGTGGCAAATGGTATGGCAACTGGGGACGAAGAGGGAGAATACACATACGTAGGTAAGGTGGGGGTATCGGTAATAGATTATGTATTTATGAATATGCAAGGGTGGGAGGAGACGGAGAGATTCGCAGTAGAAGGGAGGGTAGAATCAGACCATCGGCCATTAGGGTTGTGCCATTAGGGTGAGAATGGCGAAAGGCAAGGTGGGGAAGAAGTGTCGACGGGGGAGAGGGTTAGCTGGACGAGGGAGGCGATAGAGAAATATAAGGAGCAGTTAGTGAAGGTACGCTTCGAAGGGGAGACGGTGGAAGAGATATGGGAGGATTTAAAGGAGAAAGTGAAAGGGTGCGTGCAAAAGATGGTATTCAAAAAGAAGAAGAAAGGAATGGTGAAGCCGTGGTGGGATAGGGAATGTAAAAAGATGAAGAGAAAGGTGAAGAGGAAGTATAAGAGGTGGAAAGCGGGTACTGCGAAAAGGGAGGAGTACGTAGAAATGAGGAAGGGGTTTAGATTGATGTGTAAGAAGAAAGAACAGGAGAAAGAGCTGGAGGAGGAGTTAGGAAATGTTAAGACAGAAGGGGACGTCTGGAAGATAATAAATATGTTTAGGAAGCGTAGAGTGGGGATAAGCGACAAGGTAGGGAGTGAGGAGTGGAGGGAGTTTTTTAAAGAATCATTTCAGGGCTCAGATTCAAGGAAGAGAGATGATGGGAGTAGAAGAACGGGGGAGGCAGAGATGGAGGAGTGGAATGACGAGGAGATAGAGAAACAGATAAGGAAGTTAAAAAGGTCAAGATCAGCAGGGCTGGATGGGCTAGAGAACGAAGCATGGCTGTTTAGTGCACAATAGGTTAGGGAGAGGCTGAAGGAGTTAGTGAAGAAAGTATGGATAATTATAGCAGGAAAATTATAGGGGGATTACGCTAATGAATACGCCGTATAAAGTATACGCGATGGTAGTAGCGGAGAGGCTGCGGAAGGATGTCGAGGGGAAAGGAATATTGCCAGAGACGCAGGCGGGCTTTAGGGCAGGCAGGCGTACTATCGATAATATCTACGTTCTGCAGCACGTGGTGGATAGAGAATTAGCGAAGAAGAGGTCGAGAGTGTACGCGTTTTTTGTGGATCTAAAAGGCGCGTTTCCGTCGGTGGATAGGGGGAGGTTGTGGGAGGCGATGGAGGAGAGGGGAGTGGAGAGTGGCCTGATCGAGAGGGTAAGGGATATATATGAAGAAACCAAAGATAAGGTAAGAGGAGCACAGGGGATTTCGGAGGGATTCTGGATGGATAGGGGGTTAAGACAAGGGTGTCCGCTTAGCCCGACGCTTTTTGCGATTTTAATTGCGGATATGGAAAGTAAGCTGGAGGCCGGAGTGGTAGGAGGAGTCAGGATAGGAGGGGTTAGAATTTGGTCGCTAGCGTATGCAGATGACATAGTGTTGTTGGCAAAAAGCGAGGAGGCCTTAAAGGAAATGATGAAGAGGTTGAGAAGATACCTGGATAAGAACAGGTTAGAACTGAATGCGGAAAACTCCAAGGTTATGGTTAAGAAAAGGAGGTGGAAGGGATAAGGAAGGAGAGTGGAAGTGGAAGGGAAATGCGGTGAAAGAGTTTGTGTACCTGGACTTCTTGTTTCGGAGGAATGGCGGAGTGGATGGTCACATAAAAGAGAGAGTAAGGAGGGCAAATGTGGTGATGAAGCAGGTGTGGAGGTTGGGAAAGAAGTTATTCGCATATGATTTTGGAAGGAGAATGAAATTGTTTGACTCACTAGTGATGAGTGTGCTATTGTATGGAGTAGAGCTGTGGGGGTGGAAGGAAAGCGAAGAGGTAAATAGGATACAGGAGACATATGTAAAGTGGACACTGGGGTTGGCAACGAACACGCCTAATTATATTCTCAGGAGGGAGACGGGGAGAACGAGTGTAGGGATTCTAGCGGGGAGTCGAGCGTGTAAATATGAGGAGAAATTTTTGGAAGAGGGGGGAAGTAAGCTGGTTAGGGAGTGTTGGTGCGAGAAAGAGAACAGGAGAGAGGGTGGGAAGATGGAGGTTGAAAGATAAAGGTATTTTAGAACGAATGGACTGCATATGGATGAATTGATAAGGATGCATGAGGAAGGAAGGAAGGTATATGAGTTGGTTAAGAAAAACAGCATGGAGAGAGAGAAGACAGCAGGGGAAGAGAGAATAAGAGAGACAAGGTTTAATGGGAACTATGTGTGGATTATGCCAAGGGCGAGAACGCAATATTTGTGTGAGAAAGGAGAGAAAGTAAGTCAGGAGCTTATAGCGAGGATGAGATGTGGGTGCTTGGAGGGTTTCAATAGGTTCTGGCTCGCTAGGGAAAAGAGGATGTGTGAACTATGTGGGAAGGGGGAGGCAAGAGTGGAGCACTGGTTGGAGGAGTGCGTGGAGGTGGAAAGGAGTGGGATAAGCATGGAGGTATTGATGCATGAAAGGGGGGACAAAAGGGCAGTAGCATGGGTGAAGGGAGTATTGGGTAAGATGGAGAAGAAGAGAAGGAAGGAGGAAGAGGAATGGAGACGGAAAGATTGTAAATAGAGGAGGAAGTAAATATAAGTAAATGTAAATATTGTAAATAGTAGATAAGTATTAGGTATTAGTCGCGGAGGCAGAGTTTGGTAATGCGAGGCAAGCAAGAAAGTAGAGACATGCGAGCGAGGCGAGGCGAAGCGAGGAAGGTAATGCGATAAGAGCGAGCGGCGTTAGAGATAAGGTGTGGAAGGATGTTAGTTTTAAGGGTTAGTTTAAAGAAAATTCTGTAAAAAATTGAAGTGTAAGCAAGTCAATTTTTTAAGGCCAGCAGGCTAAAAAATAAACGTTTATCTAATCATTAGACCATAAAAAGATTATTTCACCTTGATTTTTTATTTTTAAAAATATTTTTGAGATTTTCTCCCAATGCGGCATTTTTTTTTTTAATTAGGCTAGAAAAAAAGCTTGATTTTTTCTCTTTAAAAACGTCCCAAAACGAAAATGGTATGAAAAGTATTGTTTGAGTTATAGAAGGTCATAAGAGCGCGGGTGCCCCGCGCCAACTAGCCACGGCGCTACCAGGCGTGCTGTAGTGACTCAGTGGTTCTAATAATTGATCAAAATGATTTTTCTGCTTACGCGTAACAACAATTACATTTTCCTCCGACTTTTTAATAGTCTCAGAATCAGATTTTGACTGCTGATGCTCTATATTATGGATCTGCACTTTCAGCAGGTGCTGACTGCCACGACAAGTGTATGACTGGCACCAAATTTTTCTGTCATTTTTTTCTTCGCTTTCCAGGAATCCTGGAAAGGGTTACGGTCTTTACGGTCACGGTTCGATGCTGCTCATTGTTCACACCAGAGGGTCTGATTTTTCTACTTAAATTTACAATACATTCCATTTTTTCATTTCAAACTGTAATTTACCGTCAAGGATTAGGGACGAGTTGAAGGACAAGTTTGACGAAAATTTATTGGGGCCTGTGGGACCTAGTCTCTAGTCTGCCACTGGCAGTCTTTACAGTCAATGACTGCCTTCTGGAGAGCTCTGCTCTATATCAGTGGGCTAAACAAAACTTGCCTGAAAGGGTAATATTTTTCATCTCCAAAGAAAAGCATGCCGCCACTGCTGAAAACCTTGAAACTCGATTCGATTCTTTAAAGACTGTGTCTGGCACACAAAAATACCATTCCTCTGTATCCTCTCCAGAATAGACTCTAATTTTGAAGAAGTATTCGTCATCTCCACAGTATGACATTTTCCCGAAGAGAAAGATCGCAAAGAGATCGCGAAGAAAAGAGCAAAGTGAAAAAACTAACCAAAACGTGGGAAGCAAGAGGACTTATCATAAACCATGTCGACATGTAACAGATGAGCCGAACCATCCACCAAAGTCGTTTATGATTTTATTATTAACTATCGTTTTCCTATAATGGAACCAGTTTGAAAATTTATTTAAAAAAATATCTAAATCGTTAAATGCCTTTTCAAAACCTCCATAAAAAAGTAAAATTGGATAACTGTATTAGGAGTTATGTACAATTTAAAGTTAGCAATCGGGGAGAATCGTCAAAAATTCGGGCCCCTATATCTTGACAACCCGTTGTACTAGGTGAGCCTCCTTAACAGAATTTGAAAAGGTCCACTATCAATACAATCTAGCGGAGTTTGAATGAGATAGGCGGCAACAAAATTTAAGGCGGGGACACTTGGGAAATTTTACCCCATATAGGTCTCTCTAGTAATAAGATGTCCAATAACACTTATATCCACAAGCTCAGGGTCCTTGGGAACGCCACTAATCTTTTCTTTCTTCAGATTAATTTTGGCGTACTTTACCAAACCAACGTCCATCCCAATCTCTCCTGTGTAGTTCTTGACGATATTTGTAGCAGTTTGAAGTTTGTTTTTACCAGAGGAATAGATCTTCAGGTCATCCATATAAAATACATGAGTGACGTTATGCTCGCGCTGATTAGTGTCGCCACAGAGGTATCCAGGAGAATTTCGTAGTGCGATAGTTAGAGGCGGAACTGTGATGCAAAAAAGCAAAGGGCTCATAGTATCACCCTGAAAGACACCCCTCTGGAAGATGACGTTGTTCGTTGTCACACGATAAATTCTAGATAAGATAATAAATCTAGTTTTCCAAAGAGGCATCAATCTCTCTATGCATATCACTATATGTGGATGCACCTTCAAGCTTTCCAGAAGACAGATGATAAGTCCATGAGAGGTTGAATCGAAAGCTTTCCGGTAGTCAATCCAGGCCATTCACAGGACACGCTGATGAGCTGCAGCGTCTTTACAGACACCCGTCAATTAGCAGGCTCTCTCGATAGCCTGCTATACTTTTTTTCGAGCCACGTTGTTCGTACATCTCTGGCCACACACGCTCAATTCGTCGAACAATCCTGTTGTTTAGGACAGCTATAAAGATCTTATACAGTGTGTTCAAACAAGTTATTGGCTTGTAATTCTCTGGGTTGGACAAGTTGCCTTTTTTTGGCAGGAGTATAGTGCGTCCTAACACCAGCCACTGCGGAATGGACGACTCCGACTTTAAATATGAGGTGGGTATGCGGGCCAAATGTTGCTGTGTATAAGTAAACTTCTTCTTCTGCCAGAAGTTCTTGATACAATGATCCATCGTTGGTTTTAGCCTTCGATTTGAATCAGCCAAAGCTGTCGCAGCACCATAAACTGAGCAATTGATTGTCCGAAGGTCGGATTCTTGCGAGATATCTCCACCAAGGGAGGCATCCATTTCAGCCAGATCTTGGGGCTTAGGAGGAACTTGCATGTTTATGTTCGTCCTTGTCCTGAAATCGCGATCATCTCTCAGAAGGTGCCTGCTTTCCGCGGTTGGTCTTAATGTCGCTTCCTCATCTTCGTCTGCAGCTTGATCAAGCAGCGGTTGGGGCAGCGTTTCGCGTACATATCCATTTTTCCGGAGGTAGTCGGCTTGATTTCGCAAAGACTGATGCGAAACGTGCTGAAGCTCTGGGTGTTTCTGGCACCACAGAGTGTGCATACGCGCCATAAAGCCTCGGTGAACAGGGATAATGCTGGCATCGTAGGATTCTAGCAAGTCATCCTTGAGTTGATCCGTCCACTCAATGTGGGCGTTTCGCCGATTCGTCGTTGTATTTCCATCTAAGTTATTGTCAGCACCCCGAAGTCTAGAATGATCGGCATGGATTTGCCGACCCATTGTCGGGTGCTCTGCGCGTTCGATCGTGTTGAACCGCATCTACAACATTTTGGTGTTTTGGTGGTCTCATTGTTGTTCCCACGAGCAGGTAGGGAAAGGGTTCGTCCATCCTTGTAGAGCCCCGCGTGCAAGGATAAGGCTGCATACTTGCAAGTTTGCCCGGTATCCCAGAGTCAGCGTTTAAGACACCTCACCTAGGTGCCATTCAACTTTGGGCAAGTTTATTACGCCTTAGCTTAGGGGTTATTCCTTCGGGACCATCCCTGGGCAATTGTCCGCGAGTGCTTATTAATTATTGTCATCATATTTAGCAGTAACCCTTGGTACAGGGACCCTCTATCCGCAAACCCAGGACACGTTCGGTGGCTTTGTCATAGGCCATTCAGTTCTATTCCAAAGGAATCGAAACCGAACATATATATATATATATATATATATATATATATATATATATATATATATGTGTGTGTGTGTGTGTGTCAGTGCCGCACTTATCAAAATAATTCAAAGTTAGATTCAACCAGCACCCTTAAATGAACATATTTTGGAGCAAACATGAACTTGAAGTAAATTTTTAATTATTTATACATGAAATATTTAAAATGTACCAAATCTGCCCTAAAAGCTAGGTTAGAATTTTTTATTTTTCAGTTCCAGTCCATTATTATTTATATTATTTGCATAGTCTGAATTAAATTTTCCGCTACATTCATTAATTAAAGTTCATTTAAGCTTATACAGCATAGAAAATTACATTGCGTAGTAAATAATTGTTTCTTTTTTTTAAAAAATAACTTTTGACAGAAATGTATTATTTCATTGTATGAGATGGAAATTCTATTTGAAACGCTTTGTTTTGGATGAAGACTGATTTTTACGATTTAATCATTGTTTTAAACTCCACGAAAACGAAAACAGGCGCGCCCCAGCGCGCGATCATCGGTCTCGTTATACTAAAAAATCGACCGAAAATCTGCTTAGTAGAGGTTACATAAAACTTCAGAAAGTAAACAAATATCAAGTATATTTATTTTTTTCCAATAATAATAATAATAACAGCGTTCATAATATAATTTTTACAACATAGTATAACTTCAAATCACGCTGCAAACTTTTCAGTTATTCATTTAACATTATTTTATAATTTTTTATTAGTAAAGCAGCATTACACATTATATTTGTTTCACATCTGTTACTTTTTGAAGTTTTTTAAGTTCTACATAATCACTGTCAAACATCTTCTCCGTCGATTTTTTAGTATAATTTATTTCGTCACAACTTTAAAATAGCACGTAGCCAAAAACAGAATTTTCAGTCTTTCCGAGAATAAGTTCAACAACCGATGTAAAATCACATTTTACATTCATAAAAAAGCATTTATGATGATTTTCATAAGAACAGCAATGCGTTTAGCATACCCAGTATTCGCGGTAGCAGACGATACGTAATTATTTTTTGATCAGGTAGTGATAGTGAAACAGCCCAATAGGAGTGGTAAACAACAGACGGACGAATATCCGACCGTGTTAATATGAGGGTTTTCAACGTAGCCTACGTTAACCTCAAAAACTAGAGGTTTTGGAAAAACACTACAATATTTGTTTTGGAATTTATATTAGTTTTTAAATTACCTCGTTGACGACGTGTTTGTTGTTGACGCCTTGATCCTGTAAAAAGAAATATAGGAATTATTTATCAACGATTTTTTTCAATGAACTTCAATGTTAAAGGTTTGATTCAAACAAAAAATTTTCTTAGTATACGCAGGAAAACTTCATACAAAGAATGTAGAACACGAAGTATTTTGAAAAAATTTCTAGCTCGGTGCATGTCGAAAGATTCAGTTTTTGAAAATTGGTAATAAAATCGGAATTACATTTCTAGATATAAAGCCGAAGTGTATTTCAATGCTATATGAATTAAATTGTCTATAATAAGTGTTTAGGTTAATAGCTATTCAAAGTTTAATATTTGCTTCACATTGTTGACTGCAAATTATTAGAAATTGAATTTAAAGAAGCATTCTCAACAGAATTAAGAAATTAGAGGTGTGGGTAACCTCAAAATAGATCTTCTGATCGTTGTTGCGGCCTATTAATAAAGATATGCCGGCCCCAATATAGGTATAATATATACCAATATACCAAATATATTTGATTATTAATTATCTAGAACAATTTAGAGTATTGAATCGAAAAATTTCATTAAGTCTGTTCGATCGGTTTCCAAAAAATGGCCAAA
>CAKNYM010042858.1:42049-59641 GCA_932195095.1 Andricus curvator | reverse complement strand
AGGGCGCACAGTGCTCCTGCCGAAGACGGCCAACTTAGCTGACCCTAAGAATTACTGGCCAATAACTTGTCTGAACACACTGTATAAGATCTTGACAGCTATCCTAAGTGATAGGATTGTTCGGACAATTGGACCTGTGTGGCGAGAGATGTATGAACAACGTGGCTCAAAGAAAGGCGTAGCAGGATGTCGGGAGAACTTGCTCATCGATAGATGTGTCTGTAAAGACGCAGCATCCTATCAGCGATTTCTATCGATGGCCTGGATTGATTACCGGAAAGCTTTCGATTCAACCTTACATAGACTTATCATCTGTCTGTTGGAAAGCCTAAAGGTTCATCCACACATCGTGAGGTGCATAGAGACATTAATGCCGCTTTGGAAACCCAGATTTACTACCTCATCTGGAAAACATCGAGTGATCACTAACAGTATCAGCTTTCAGAGAGGTGTGTTTCAGGGCGAAACCATGAGCCCTCTCCTCTTTAGCCTCACATTATTGCCACTATCTCTCGCACTTCGCCATTCCGAAGGGTATCTCTGCGGCAAACCTGGAAACCGAAAGCATAAGGTCACTCATGTATTTTACATGGATGATCTGAAGATCTATGCTAGGAATCAAGAGAAACTACATCTAGCTCTAAAAATTGTCAAAGAGTACACTCAAGAGATTGGAATGGAGTTCGGGTTAGAGAAATGCGCCAAGGTTAATTTGAAGAAAGAAAAACTTAATGGCATCCCCGAAGATCCTGAGCACGTTGACAGAAGCGCTATACGACACCTTTGCGCTGGAGAGACCTGTACATACCTGGGCGTGCCACAGAGCCGCATTCAGGAAGTGACATCTATAAAGGATACTCTCTGATGCAGATAGAAACGTCTCATCCGACGGATACGGTCCTCCGAACTGTCGGCGAGCAACAAAGTATCTGTAACGAACATGCATGCCGTCCCCGTAGTACTCTATTAATTTGGAGTAGTTCCATGGACGAAGGACGAGCTCAGGTCCCTCGATATCGGGTCCCGAAAGGTATTGCACATGAACAAAAGCATGCACCTTAAGTCTTCTGTTCCACGACTTTACATCTCACGCCGTCAAGGTGGTCGCGGAATACTGAATCTTGAATGTCTTCACAACAGAATTATTCTGAGTACAGCACATATGGTCGCAAATGGACAAGACCCTCTTCTTAAAATGGTCAGGAAACACGAAGAAGTGGGCAAAGGGCCGTTTCTGTACAAAGCAGCGGAGGAGGCTGCTGAAACACTCGGCCTTGACTTCAATATTAGAAGTGAGCAAAATGCATCAAATCTTATCCATCTTGAATACTCACTCCTGAAGGCCCGGATTAAGAAAGCACAGGAGAAAAACTTCCACGAACAGCTCCTCGACAAGAGGATACACGGCATCTTCCACAGAGATGTAGAAGATCAGTCGATGTCGTATGAGCTAACGTTTGCTTTCCTTAGATCACCCGGAGTGAAGTCGGGCACGGAGGGCTTCATTTTGGCATGTCAAGACGGTGTCATTTCCACTCTAGCATACCCTCGCCACATTTTGAGCCAAGACATTCCCGATGGTAGCTGCAGAGCGTGTCATGCACACCCCGAGCATCTAATACACATACTATCTAGTTGTCCAACTCATGCCGGAACGACTTACATCCAAAGGCACAATGCGGCACTAAGAGTGCTTTATTACCATCTCTGTCACTCTTATGGCATTAGCCCAAATACCTCTCCGCTAAACGTTCCTAGAGAAATAGAGTCAATTGTCGAAAATGAGAAGTGCCGCATATACTGGAACTTCATATTCTCAACAATTGTTTCTGTTCCGCACTCGGGGCCTGACATAGTTCTCCTTGACTTCGAGAAACGAACCATGTTCGTTATCGAATTTTCGGCACCAGCTGAGAAAAACGTCACAGCCAAGGAGAAAGAAAAGAAAGAGAGGTATAATGACCTTATAAGGGAGTTGCGACGGTTATACCCGGAATATTCTGTTAAGCTAATCGTCGTGATCGTCGGCGCTCTTGGAGGTGCCAAGGTTTCACTGATTATTAGCCTGAAAAGCATCCCTGCGTGTCAACAAAATGCTGAGACACTTGCGGGGAAAATACAGAAGGCGGTCGTCCTTGGGTCGCTCCGTGTCCTCAGGGTGCACGAGACTTTTGCCGGATCATTGTATTGAGTTCGTCGCAGACTGTAACCACCTATCTCACGGTCGTGAGACGTGGTTACAGCTGGAATTTTACCGCGATTTCGCTGGGAGCGGGTGCAATTTTTCAGATTAGCACCCGCTCCCGGCGAAATCCTGCGGTTGTCCTTATGACAAATTTTTAACTATATATATATATATATATATATATAAATATATAAAAATATATATATATATATCTATATATATATATATATATATATATATATATATATATGTATTTTTCAATTATTGTTTTCGAGAATTTCAGTGTCAGCATCCGAATCCTCTTTCGGAATTATTATTCTACAAAATTTAAAAAAGATCATCCAATCTTACGTAAACGTCATAAAACAGATACATATGTACTTACGAGGTTAAATATTGAAATGTAAAATTGGATTTACATAGTATTGTGTAAATAACTACTTATAAGGAAGGAGAAAAATAATTATATAGCTTCCTATTAGAAAAATAATTTTTACATTGACAAAAGTGATTATTTTGCAAGAACCATTCTTCTAATAGTATAAAGAGAGATGAGAAAAAAACATGGTTAGAAGTTTGTATAGGCAGGTAAACAAAATTGCCTATTGAGGACTGCAAGAAAAAAAACCGAATACGTGGTGTGGTCCAGGATGGATTTTCTACAGGGAGGGTGATAAAACTGAGTCTAGGTGCTTAAACATTTAAGATAGACCAGGTACAGTAAAAGTTAACATAAATATTAAGCAGTTTTTGACTGTAAAATGCCTAATTTTTGAAAATAAAAAATTTTAAAGAAAAAAGAAGTAGAGAGGTTTAGTTTAAAATTAAGGAAAGAGTCGGGAAATAGTAGAGGGTGCCATGAGTTTGTAACTGTATGCGTGAGGGCTTCTAAAAGGTGTCGTAAAAGAGAGGTATAGCAGTCAATAGTCTCTTCTAGATCCTTTATTATATTTTCGAAAGCAGAGTTATTGAACTTGGAGTTAAGATCAACACATTTGTTAAAGTCTTCGACCCTTGAGATGATTTATGGAAGCATTATAATTTTTGAAAAGATCAAATTAGGGATAAGAAATCAAGTATCTTCGACTAAATAAAGAGAAGCTTCTTGATTTCCTCTAATTTTTCAAATGTGTTCTGAACTTTTCGTAAAAATGGATCATTTTTTTATGACGAATTGTAAATATTATATGTTCGAATAGAAATTGACAACATTTCTTGAAGAAAATAAGTTACTCATTTCGTATCAATGTTATGACTACTACCATTGCAAATGTCAGATCTCTTCTTGCATCCTGTGATGAATTTTCTTGCATAAAAATGACGAGAAGAGAGTCTATACGCTGACAGTGGATGGGATCCATCTGAAATTGAAATAATAAGGGCTTGTCGTTTAATTATTAACGGTTAGACATTTTATGTGTGAACGTTTAAGTCTATTGACGTGTACTACTGCAGTTTTGGCTTTTATGTCAATTTTCACGTTTCCTTTTCCTAATATTGCTAGGACTTCATAAGGCCCTTTATATTGATCATCAAATTTTTTCTTAAGTTCTTTTCCAATTAATAAAAAGACGTCTCCAGTTTTGATTTCTAATGGATTACCTTTTCGATCATTATATATTTTTGGCTTTTCTTTAGCCGCAATTTAGCCGCAAATTACATTTTTTCTGACTTGAGTTCTCATTTCATATAATTTTGTTATACTATTCGTTAGGTAATCCTCATAAGTTTGCAATTTTTCTTGCTTTGATAGTGGTTCATTTGATGGTTGACGAGCTAATTTACCGAAAACTAATTCATAGGGCGTACACTTTGTACCTTCGTGAACACTTGTATTGTAAGAAAACATGGCTAATTCAAGCCAATCGTCCCATTCGGAATTTTGTTTAAACAAATTGTTTGAGGTATTCAGCTAACACGTGATGTGACCTTTCAAGAGACCCATTTGATTGTGGATGGAATGCTGTTGTTTTAAATTGCTTAATTCTAAAACGCTTTGCCATTCTTCTCATTAAATTGCTTAAAAAATTTGAACCTTGGTCAGTCAAAACTGCTTTTGGGGAACCGTAAATGCATATAAATTTTTTAACAGAAATATCAGCTACTGTTGAAGCTTTCGCGTCTGGAATGGCTCGAGCTAAAGCATATTTTGTAAAATTATCTTGAATAGTTAAGATATTTACGTTGCCTAATGTTGTTTGTGGAAGTGGGCCAACTGTGACCATTGAAATTTTTTTGAATGCGGTTCCAGTTATTATCATGAGATTTTTAGTTTTTACGCGAACTAATTTTTTAATTTGACATTGCAAGCACTGTTGAATATATTTCTGAATATCAATTTTCATATTCTCCCAATAATAATTCTGACGAATTCGATGATTAAATTTTTGTGACACCATTATGACCTCCTAAAGCTGAAGAATGTGCCTCTTCAAGTAATTGAGTTCGCTGTTCTTTCGTTGGATATTGAACTATTCCAGTACATATTATAATTTTGGTAGAAGAATCCGAAAAAGTTGAAATTAGAATTTCACGTATTTCTTTCCAACCTATGTGATTAACTTGTGAAGTTTTTGCGATACTAATAGATCGTAAATTTACTCTCACTGATATTGAATGCAAAGAAAGTATTGAAAGTTTAATGCTGCTTAAAGTGTCTGACAAATTTTCTTTAGAATCAGCTTCAATGGGAAGGGCTAAATGATACTGCTATCCTGTCCTTATTTCTTTAGCAAGTCCTTTCTCAAGTTGGCTGAACTTAGGTAAAATACCACGTTCTGACAAAGCTCTTGATTCATTATCACGTGGGGAACCGTCAGTAGCAACAAAATAAGTGTAATTATCTTTACGCATCGTTAATTGATCACGACACTCAAAGACATTTTGTTGTGTATGTGTTTTTCCGTTTAATTGGGTATTCAAAGGAGGGAGTTCTGGTGGGGGTTTACTTTCTTTTAAATTATCTTCACTTATCTCTTGAAAAATTTCGAGATTTTTCACGTTTCTTCCTTCTGGAATTTTTATAAAATTTTCTGGTTCCGAAAGTTCTTGTATATTTTCTTCACCAACAAAGTTTTCATCTGAAACACATTTTGAAAATTTTCGTCTTTTATGACCTCATCTTCCGAGATCGAGAAATTATCTTCTTCATTTTCCTTCTCTTCTTGTTGTGCAGCAGGCTTTGCCTTGGATTTTTGGTAATTTTTCTTGTTCTTTTTAATTTGCTTTCTTGAATTATCAAATATTTTGTCTATGGAATAACCTGGCCAACGGCGATACCACGCTGGAAACACCAGTTCTCGTAAGATCACTGAAGTTAAGCATTGTTGGGCGCGGTTAGTACTTGGATGGGTGACCGTTCAGGAATACTGCCTTGCTGTTGGCCCGTCGTGGGTGTGGTGGGCCCACATTGGTAGTAAATATCCACCTAGAAACACTACCCGAATCGGGTAGTCAGGCAATGAACTTTCGAGTGCGAACTGCTAATCAGTGTATGTATGTATGTATGGCATAACCTGAGGCGTCTGTAGTTACAATGAAAGGTTTTGAAAAATCAGGTTGAATTAAAAGTGGTTCTTGGCACAATTTATCTTTTAAAATATTGAACGCTTATTGCTGCTTTTCCGTCCAATTAAATGATATATATATTTTTTTGGAGCTGATTTATTGGGGCTGCTATCTTAGCAAAATTTTTTATGAATCTACGGTAATATCCTGCTAAACCTAAACATTGTTTTATATGCTATTGATTTTTAGGAGTTGAGAAGTCTTTTACTGTCATGATTTTCTTGGGATCAGGTCGAACTCCGTCCTTATCTATTATATGTCCCAAATATCCTACTTCGGGTCGTAGAAATTCGCACTTGTCGGGTTGTAAATGAAGATTTGCATTTCGTAATCAGCTCATTAGTTCATTAAATTTTGATTCATGTTCTTCTAAAGTATTCGCGATAATCACAATGTCATCTAGATAAAAAAAAGATCCGTTCCCTGAAGTCCCGTTAGAACTAAATCCATTAGTCGTTGAAAAGTTTCTGGTGCATTTTTTAAACCAAAAGGCATTCATTGTCAAAATCATAATGTCCATAAGGGGTTGAAAACGCAGTTTTGTGTGCATCTTTGGCATCAATTTTTATATTATGGCAACCTGTTGCTAAATCGAAAACAGAGAAATAGCGAGCAGATCCTAACTGGTCTAAAATGTCATGAATGTTTGGTAGAGGATATGAACCACCAATTGTCTTTTCATTCAATTTTCTAAAATGAAGTACCATTCGCCATTTCTTTTTTCCTTGTGAGTCTTGTTTTTTAGGAACAATACAAATTGGTGTATTGTAAGGTGATTGGCAGGGTTTTATTACATTGTTTTTTAATAATTAATCCACTTGGCGCATGATTTCTTCCTTATGAACTGGAAGAAATCGATATTGTCGCGAAAAAATGGGGCAATCATCTGTTGTTGGTATTGAGTGTTGGAGAATGTTTGTAGATTATAAGTATTCTCCCGGTATGTGGAAGTAATCTGCATTTTTAGTAATTAACTTTTCAACGTGCTCATATTCTTCCATATTTAAATGATCTAACCGTAGTAGTTTTTTTAATTATTTCTACTCTTTTTTCACCTTTGATCTTGTAAAATTTGCAGGAATGGTTAGACTTTTCATCTGATTTAAAAAAACTATTTAATATTAAAGTAGGCAAATTTCCATCATTTTTATTTTCGGGAAAATTAGATCGATTTGTTGAATTGTTGAGTTCGCATTGTTCAAAACCTTGTAATTGAACACTAGGAATTGATATTTTTACAGGTTGTTCATTTATGTTTGCATATTTGACGTAGACTTTGCCTCCCCAATTTTTTACGATGGCTTGACCCACAAAAATTTCTTCTCCAATTGATAATTGAGGTATATAACCTTGACTTTTTTCCGTATTTTCTACTTTTTACATAATAATCAAAAATTGTTCGTGCCGGGATTGTGATAACACCAGTTTGTTCAAAAGGATAAGTTGTATCGTTAATTTCAATACATTTACATGTATAGTTTATATTTACTTTATTATTACAGCCATACACAGCCATAACAGCCATACCACGCTGAAAAAACCAGTTCTCGTCAGATCACTGAAGTTAAGCAGCGTTGGGCGCGGTTAGCACTTGGATGGGTGACCATTCGAGAAAACTGAGTGCTGTTGGCACATCGTGGGTGTGGTGAGCCCACACTTGTAGTTATTTACTACAAGTTATCAACCTAGAAACACTACCCGAATCGGGTAGTGTCACGCCTACCCCGAAAGGGAAATGGCTTAATGGTATACATTAAGAAAAAATTCAGAGCCCAAGACTCCATCTTCATCTACTGGTACATCATCAGGAATTATATTTAGTGTCGTTAAAAATCCAAGTATCACAACCTTAATTTGACCTAGAGTATAAACAGGTAGATCATTAATTCCTGTTACTCTAAACGCTTCATTTTTATTTATTTTTATTTCGGAGTCAATCACATTTCTTTTAAATAGATTTCGACCAGCACCAGTGTCGATCATCATACGTGCCGGGTTTTTTAGACCAACGGCAGATACCATGATCGAAGGAATTATATTATTCCTACTGAGATGAACTTTGATATCATTTTCCTTATTCGCAATTTCTATAGGTGCTTTAGTTAATGGGTTGGCACCTTCCTCCCAGCACCCATGGGGGGAATAGCGTTGGAGTTTTCATGGTCTGCGTATAATTTTGAGGGCTTTATTGTCCGTTTCGATTTTGTAAATATCTACTCTTTTTATAACAATCCTTAGCGATGTGGCCAGGGTAATTACAAAAATTGCAAATAATTTTGGATCCTTGGGTGGGATACGGGCGGGTGTGCTGATTACTCGCATTTTCAGAATTGTTTCTCTTTTGGTTTTGTCCAGGCTCAACATTTTTACTCTGTCTGCGTCTAAAATTTTGATTTTGTCCGTATCCGAAATTTCGATTTTGTCGATATCAAAAATTTTGAGTTTGTTGGTCACTGAAATTTTGATTTTGTCGGTATCCAAAATTTTGATTTTGTCCAGGTACAAAGTTTTGGTTTAGTTCATTCAGGTTTATTTGGTAAAAATTGTTTTTTGGATTTTCTACTTGAAACAACAGGATTTTCGGAAAAAATTTGTTGTCGAAAGTTTTCAGGTGGCTATTTTTGTGTCCTGAGCAACATTGAATTTATTATTTTTTGTAATAATGCGCGATTCTGATTCTCCTTCTGAAAATTTAATTAGCTTATTTTTTCGCAGTTCTGAACAGGCATTCAATTTTCTTTCAATTTCTAGAGCCTCATTGATAAGAGTTTTAAAAGTTTCATCCGCGTTATCTTTTAATCTTATCTCTATTTCTGAACGTAATCCCCTTTTAAAACATTTAATCACATCATCTTCCAAATTTGCTTTAAATGAGTCATCTGTGGTACCATCATTGCCTAATTTATGCGCGACTTCGATCCTATCCGCTAATTCTTTTATTCGCGCAGCGTATTATATCCCATTTTCCTTATCCCACCTGAATATATTGCCTAGTCTCCTTGCAGCTGGTATACACTTTTCGCGGGGGCGACAATTTTAATTTCAACCTGTGTAGGATTTATGGCTTTTACTTCTGTACATCCCTCTATTAAATGGGCTAAAGGGATGTTACTCCCGTCAAAAATAGGGATTATTTCGAGCGCGTCGCGATTCAAATTATGAAATAAGTTTCATTTATTCATCAATAGTTAAGGTTTTATTTTGATCTAAAGAATCACTAATTAAACTTAAAATTTGTGTTGATTAAAGTAGTATTTCCAGGCTCAATGAATGCAAAACAGTCAAAATTACTGTTTTCTGAAGTATCACTACCGAATTCCAAATCTAGTTTATCTAATTCCTTATCAATGTTAATTTTATTTTTCCTATCATTCTCAAGCCCGTTCTTATTTAATTCTACTTGCTTAGCTAATTGAGGGTTTTGTTTAGCAAGATATCTGGTAATTGTTTTTCGGATATTCCCTAAATCTTCAGGTTTTTGATTCGGCATTGGTTATTTTTCAATTCGGACATATTTCACAGCAATAATAAATATATAAAATGTAAATGGTATAAGTTACCTGTCTTCGCTCAAGTTCTTTGTGATTAAAAATGTGTATAAAATAAACTTAGATAAAAAAAATTATATATTGGCTCTCTTTAGTTTGGTTTCCCGGCCGATGTACCATAAAAAGGTTGTGCGTTACGTCATAGAAAACGCCAAATACTTTCCTTTTTAATTAAGTTCCTCGTTTTAGTTGAGATCGAAGATCTCGCACAGGGAACAGGAAAGAGTAGCCAATAAACAAGTTATAAATAAGTTTCAACAATTTATTATAGAAAATGACAATTTAAACTTATTGATTACTAAAGTTCAAAACAAGAAGTTCAAGGAAGACGTGTCGACTTTTCTCTAATCCTTGGCCAGCAACTTTAAAATAAAGGAGACTCATATGGCCTAAAGGAGTTAGATAAATGAAATTAGAGTTAATAGAATTAGGACTTACCGGTTATTGATTCGATTGGAGAATCAAATGAAATCTAGATGGCGACTCGTCTCTGAGATCACCGTGTAGTGGTGTGGAAGAAGGGGTTGTGCACTTTGATGTGAATTAGATGTCCAAAATTAGGTACATCCTTAATCGGGTTTTAAAGAGTTCCAATAGTTGACGACAAACAATGGTGGGTCCAATTCAGGATGGAATTGGTTCGAAGTATTCAAAAGATGTGAAATCCCAGATTCGGGTTTCCCAGTGCACAACACTGTCACAAGGGCACACACACTAACACGCGAGAAATACCGGTTAGGGACATTAGACACTGGACTAACGAATCTTAGAAAATAGAGAAGAACTGAACTGAACTATAACTGAACCATGCTGGTCCTTTGGGTTTTTATAGGGCCTATGGCAACGCCCCTGCATGCTGGGACGTCAGTGCATACGCATACGTCACGAGTAAATATAGATATACTATACGGTTGATAACGTTTTCAGTATATCTATAGCTATGTCCTCCAGCCTCCACATGCTTCTATGCTCTATAGTCTTTGGCTACACAGTATACGCTACAGGTTACAACTTTCTTGCTATAGTCTATACCTCTACTCTCGTGCTGAATATATATGTCGTAGCCCAGTAGCCGACCCAGTCGGTTAGCCGACTAGCTGGCTAGTCGGCTAATAAACGCTGAGTAGCCGACTGTATAGCTACCCCTGCTCACGTTGGCCGCTCGTCGCATGACCAGCGGCCAGTCGTCTATTGGACTAGAGCGTTTCAGCCTAGTAGACGACTATGTTGACCGTTAAAGCACGGTCTGAGTCCAGTTTTCTTATGCTCTATAGAATATATTTCTCCCACCCTACTAATTCCAAATTTGAGTTGATGTTGCATGCCATTAGTGTCTTCAGATCACAGTACGTGTTCTATAGTTGAGTGAGCATCATCTGTTTGAAATTGTGAGTTTAAAAATGAACGAAAGTATCGTAAATCGCGTTGAATTTGAGAAGTTTCGAGAGTTTTACAATAAAAAAAATAGCAACCGATCTGTGTGGGACAATGAACAACTGCAAAACGTAGTTAAAACGTTACGAGATTTTGAAGGAGTGGATTCACGAAAAAGTTCGTCTTATTATCACTGCTGCAAACTTTATGAACTTGTCAAAATCGGGAGTGAATTTCGCGTAATTTTAAAACGAAAAAATGAAAGTGATCTTTTAATATACGTAATTGCAGTTGAAGATTATTTCGAAAAATTATTGGAAGCACATGTTCAAAGAAAATCAATGTGAAACGAAACGTTGCGCTTGTTTTAAAGCTGGTGTATTATGCAATTCGCGTTGTCATAGGAGTTCACCTTGTTGTAACAAATGAACATAAATAAAACGAAATACTTCAGGAAAATAATTTTTTTTATCTTTCTTTTTTCAAAGTTCAAATTTAATGTCGGCTTTAGGGTAAATCTAACTAAAAATTGTCCTGAACTTTTATGACTACTTGAGGGCAACTTGTATGATAATTGTATTATATTATTATATTTTATTATATTATGCATTATTATAAGCTTATATAATTATAATATTATAATATTAAGAAACATCAACTCAAATCAATAATAATATAATTAATAAGTCAATTATTTATTATATTAATATTATATCATATATTATTAGAATATTATTAAACATCAACTCAAATCAATATTTATTAAATCAATTTTATTATTATTAGTATATGATACATTATTCTAATATTATAATATATAATATTAGTATACACTAGTCTACACTAATGATATAATAATGACTAAGATTTCTTCATTTTTAATGTAGGAAATTAAACTTCGTCTACTCAAAAATAGAATTAAAGTTCGATTTTGAACTATACAGAATTGTCAGTATAAATTTAACAATTTTATCAGGTCTTGAATAAAAAAGCACTGAAAAAAAGACACAATATTCTTTTCTACTTTTCCTTACCCATTTCAAGAATCTGAGAATTTTTATTTAAGATTTTCTTACTAACAAACTTCATGTCCCAACACTATATAAATTAAATTATGAATGGGTTAAAATTTCTAGTGAGAACTCTTTTTATTATTTTTTACAAAAAGTATTGCATGGTAAACAAATGATAAATCTCAATTCTTAAAATATGTGATGAATCGTTCGCATAGTCGTCTACTGGGCTGAAACGCTCTAGTCCAATAGACGACTGGCCGCTGGTCATGCGACGAGCGGCCAACGTGAGCAGGTGCAGGTATACAGTCGGCTACTCAGCGTTTATTAGCCGACTAGCCAGCTAGTCGGCTAACCGACTGGGTCGGCTACTGGGCTACGACATATATATAGTTATATTCTACAGCGTACAACGTGCTGACTATATATAGCTACACTCCCCAGTGCACGATATTCGATCTATATTTATTAGGTATTTATTAGTATAATCATGCAAATATATAGATAAATATATTAACAAATACATACGTCACGGGCCGTGAAATCAGTATTAAAAATTAATTTTCTAATTTTTGCAGTAATAACTAAATTCTAATAAAATATAAAATAAAAATGTGTATAAAATATAAAACTTATAATTGGAAATTATTTGCGATATTTACATATTATATAATTTAATCTTCTCAGTGATAAACCGAAGAACGAGCAAGGGAATAAACTGTCATACCAATCAAAATTATCAATAAAAAGGAGGAAAAAAGAAGTTCTAGGAAGTATTTTTAAATAGGAATAATTTTTTGCTCTGCACGAAATTCTGAAAACGAATAATAAAAATGACAGATGGACATACAACCGGAACTATATACCCCAGAAGAATTCCTGTGTACAAAGAATTTTCGCTAGTGCCAAAAATGGAAAAGAAGCATTAAGTTGATTTATTTTTGGAGAAATAGTGCTTTTTGCGACAAAAAAGTAGGTAGCAGCTTTCTAAATTATTTTAATTTTTTTTATAATCAGTCAGAGATTAGTATTACTATCAACATGAATGGAGAAATAAGGATTTTCATTTATTTTTTTATTTTTTTATAAAAACGATATTAATTTTTTAATTCAGCAAAATAATATAAAATTATATTTGTTAAAATTAAAAAAAAATGGTTTTGATCGATACAATCAATGTAGTGTTTGTAAATATATTATATCATTATACTGTTAGTAGGTAACTTTTGTCAACTATTTATCAATAATTTCTAATAATGAAAAAATATATCACAAAATCACAATTATCATGTTTATAACTTAGATGTAAAAATAAACTCAACATTGCAAATCAAATATTGCCAATATTTGAATAGCTTAACCTGTAAATATATCTTCGGAATAACCTTTTTTTCCTAGATATCAATTTCAAAAATATCCAAACATTAAAATCTTTTTAGATTTTCTGAATTTAAAGAAAAATTTGATCAAGTTTCTTTGCTCTATAGTGTGATCATATTATGAAACAAAATTATATATTTCTTAAATATTGCTCATATATGTAAATGAAAGTTGCCATTGCCCTTGAAGGAATGCCTTTGTACGCCTGTTATATCGATTTTACGAGAAGTTCGTTTGAATGCGACAAACTGAGATGACAGCTTGGTTTTCAAGGCGATAACCAAACATTTCTTCGGTCGTTTTTCGGGTCGTGTCGCTCGAATGAATCACTAATTATATTATAAAAATATCTCGCAGCCGCAGTTAAAAAATCGAGAACCTCTCGAAAGGTATCTTAATTAATGTCGTTTCATACCAATTCGATCCAACATTCTAAAAAGATATAATAATGCATCTTAAATGGATTGAATACTACTTCTTATATAACTATACCTTAATAAAAAAACATCAATGGTGCCAGACGTGTGCATTCTTTTTAATGTTAAAAATATGAGAAGCATTATGGGTGTAGGAGAGACGCACGAAGCGCGCAGGGAGACATAGCCTCCTAGTATATATGTACATATATAAATAAAGAATTAGGTTAAACAACCTCCGCAGGGTCCCCCTGGGAGCAACTGCCATACATGAAAATGACACTGGCTCCCAGTAGAACCGCGGTAAATCTCGCAAGTGCCTTGGCATGTTTTTGACACGCGTCTCGATACATCTCCTTCACATTCTCCTTGACGATTGAAGATGCTGTTCAACACCTTCAAGGCTTGAATTACTTCTACGCAATTAAATTTCACCATTCATGGTATTCAAAGGTTTTTGGTATCACTAATTTCAGATTTGAAGTCAAAATTAAAATGGTGGATCTAATATGGCAGACAAAAATCTTAAAATTACCCGATATGACTGATAATTACTACTAGGGTGTATTTGGGGTCGCTGATTTCAAATCGAAAGTCAAAATGTCAAAATTCTAAATGGTGGACAAAACTCCTGAATTTAACCCGATATGGCTGATAATTACTACTAGGGGATTTTTTAGGCTCGCTAATTTCAAATCCAAAGTCAAAAGTCATAATTCAAAATGGTGGAACCAATACGGCTCACAAAAATCCTAAAATTAACCCGATATGAGTGATAATTACTACACGGAGGTATTTGTGGCCGCTGATTTTAAATCCAAAGTCAAAATGTCAAAATTGAAAATAGTGGATTTCGTTATGGCGGAAAAAAATTAACCCAATATAACTAATAATTGCTACTCGGGATTTTTTTGGGTCGCTGATTTCAAATTCGAAATCTAAATCTCGAAATTTAAATAAATGAAAATATAGAGAAGAGCCAGACTTTACATCTCCAAATTTTAAAGCTTATAGCAAGAATCGTAAAGCGATTGATGGAAATTCCTAAAGATTCAAACTTTGAGTAAGATTGTAGGTAAGTGGGTAGGCAGAAAGCAACAACACCAATTCTGGTAGTATAAAATAAAACTTTATGTCACGCATACATATAAATTGTAATTATTTGGTAGTTCTGTATTCGATTTCGAATTATTAACAGTAGTGGAGAGCTTTCTGAGTGCTGGGAGGTCAAGGTGGGGTCCCTCAGGGCTTCAACATTGCAGCTACCACAAATACGCTGACGATTTCAAAATTTACTTATCGGGAAGAGGATATCGATCGCGTTATCCTCTGGGCCTGGAAGAATGGACTTACTCTTAACCCGGGCAAAACTCAGGCAATTGTTGTTTGACCTACTTCATCTCCGTCGCTTGAAACTCTGCCTGGCATCATTTCCACCCCTTTGTATAGAGAATCTCACTATCTCTTTTTCAGAAGTGGTTAAAGGTCTGGGATATTTCCATAACCGTACTTTGTCCTGGAAGGAACAGGTACAGCGCATCTCGAGGAAAACATACAGAATTTGACAACAACTATATAGGAATAAGGACTTTTTACCTACCTCCACTCGGATACTATTGGTTAGGAATCTAATCTTGCCCCACTTTGACTACGGTTGTTTAGTATATTATAATTCGACCGACGATTTAAATATAAAGCTCGAGCGTGCGTTAAATGCCTGTGTCCGTTTTATCTACAAATTGCCTAAATACGAACACATATCTCCATACCGGCTTAAGGCTGAACTGTTTAATGTTGCCAAGAGAAGACAACTTTTTATGGGTAATTTGAAGCCCTCAGAGGAAAAATGTGACTCAGAGAGTTTTGAGGAAAAAGAGTAAAGAAAAAGTTCCGAGGAAAAATAGTAACCGAAAAAGTCCAGAGGAAAAAAGGTAAACAGAATCGCGAGGTAAAAATGTTACTCGGAAATATCCAAGGAAGAACGTTATAGAAAACTTTTAGGGATAAAATGTGATAGAAAAAGTTCGGAGGAAAAACGTTTCTCTTGATATTATAAGTTGAGCACGAAAACACTTTAAGAAAACAAGAACGTCAATATGATCAAGTCCATTAAGCTAGCACCTCCACAATCGAATTTTGCGATTTTTCATAGCTCAGAATTTTGGGCTTCTTTGGGGCTCTTGGAATCCGCAAACAAACTTCCCCCGAAACAACCCTTAAGTTCAAAAATCAACCCCATTCAAAAAATTTGAATTTTTCACAAATTTATTCCCGGCATATTTTTGGGCTTTTCTCAGGTCCTCGAAAATACCCACTCCGATTTTTGGGCTCCAACCCTTAACGTTAAGAATCAACCCCTTTCTCCCACGCAGATATGACTTTGTCAAAAAATACTCTTTTTGAGAATTTTACAGTGTGGATAAAGTCTCTGATTTTTGGGCTCCTTAGAACTGCCCACTCCGATTTTTGGGCTGCAACCCTTAACTTTAAAAATCAACCCCTTTCTCCCACGCAGACATGACTTTGTCAAAAGATAATCTTTTTGAGAATTTCACAGTGTGGATGGCGTCTCAGATTTTTGGGCTCCTCGAAAATACCTACCCTGATTTTTGGGCTCCAACCCTTATCGTTAAAGATCAACCCCTTGGAACCACGCAGAAATGACTTTGTCAAAAAATAATGGTTTTAAGAATTTTAAAGTATCAATAGAGTCTCTGATTTTTGGGCTTCGACACTTAACGTTAAAAATCAACCTCTTTCTCCCACGCAGATATGACTTTGTCAAAAAATAATCTTTTTGAGAGGTTTTACAGTGTGGACTTTGATTTTTGGGCTCCTCGAAAATACCCACGCCAATTTTTTGCTCTAACCCTCAAAGTTAAAAATCAACCCATTGGTACCACGCAGATATGACTTTGTCAAAAAATAATCTTTTTCAGAATTATACAGTGTGGGTAGCGACTTTGATTTTTGGGGTCTTCGAAAATACGCACCACGCAGATGTGACTTCTCAAAAAATAATGTTTTTGAGAATTTTAAAGTATCAATACAGTCTCTGATTTTTAGGCTTCTCGAAAATACCCAGTACAATTTTTGGGCTCCAACCCTTAACGTTAAAAATCAACCCCTTTCTCCCATGCAGATATGACTTTGTCAAAAAATAACCTTTTTTAGAATTTTACCATGTGGCTTGAGTCTCTTATTTTTGGGCTCCAACCCTTAAAGTTAAAAATCAACCCCTCAGTAACACGCAGATATTACTTTGTCAAAAAATAATCTTTTTTAGAATTTTACAGTGTGGATAGAGACTTTGATTCTTGGGCTTCACCAAAATACCCATGCTGAGTTTTTGGCTCCAACCCTTAACGATAAAAATCAACCCCTTGGTACCACGCAGATATGACTTTATCAAAAAATAATCTTTTTCATAATTTTACAATGTGGCTAGAGTCTCTGATTTTTGGGCTCCTCGAGATATGCACTCTGGTTATTGGACTGCAACCCTTAACGGTAAAAATCAACCCCTTTGTACCCCGCAAATACACGGAGAGACTTTTGGTATTAATATTTCTTTTATCGCATATTCAGAATTGAAATAAAATATAGGAATTTAGGGATAATCGAGGTACGGTTAGAAAAAGTCGAATAGTGACTATGAAAATGCAGACTAATATTTCTGATTCGAATAACGAAAATTGGTATAGTGCTTTAAAAGAAGCGAAACAAACGCTTTACATTCTTTCTAAACCACTACACGAAAAATGGGGGTCACGTGATCTTGTGTTTCACGCTGGCGCATGGCAAAAAGAAAGACAGACGGGCGGAAGTGCCTGAACGCACAGTATTACATGGCTACAGTGCTTGTACGTCGCTCGCTGGTTACAGTGTGGGTTGTTTACGAATCCTATATTAATACCTATATGCGCATACATAAACCTGTCTTATATCTATAAATCGCACGCAACACGCTGAGACTTATGATTCTTTCTGCCCTTATAATTATACTAACCAGTGAAACGTATCGCTACTTGTGAGAAACTAATAGTGCTGGGTCAAAAATTGCAGGTGCCCCGGACTTTATTAAATATTTATATTTATCATTTATATGC
>CAKNYM010042858.1:23483-41949 GCA_932195095.1 Andricus curvator | reverse complement strand
GGACCCTGCGGTGGTTGTTTAACTTTTTTTTCAAATTATATATGTATGTATGTATATACATGTACAGTAATTTATTCAATCGGAAAGATCATCATCAAAGGAAAAATAAACTATTAACACGACGAACATTTGCATGAAAAATTTGGTTTAAAAAACTTAAGAACTGAATTGAAAGATTGCTTCTGAATTATTTCAAAATTTGAAATTCGAAATTAAAAGTACATTTTGACACGAAAAGGAACAATTTTTAGGGGTTCGAGCCATTTTATAAGAACAAATAAGAATGTTTTCTATACCACTATAATAAGTATACAACAATTAATTAATTAAATTTCTTAATGATGCAAGCTTTTAGGAAAATTATAATTACTACTAAAAAAATCCAACTTTTAACGAGAAATGCCTTTGAAATATTGGACTGCAACCCTTTTGAGCCTGAAAGAAAAATGAGCTTCCTCATTTTTTGTATAAAATTTTTTGTATAAAATTTTTTGTATTATTTTCATAGCAGCTTAAAATTCCGAGCATATTGTACATATTAATATTTTCAATAAAATACTTTTCCCGTGTCTAAGTTCCGAGGGAGATAATCCTATAACAACATTTTTCTTCAAATAACACTACCATTTACTGGATTTTATCTCCCCAATAATCTACATCTGAAGCTTTGTGAATTTATCACTTACGCCATACGGGGTGGCCGCTGGACCGAAAACCGAGAAATGACCAGGAATTTTTTGAGACCGGGAAAATCGAGAAATGACAGTGAATTTATTTGTTCACAGGGAATTTTACAAATTCTTAGAAGAACAATCTATGAAATCAATTGGGATATCACAAATATCATATCACATGATATAATTCAATTAAAAATGAGTTCGATTTCAACATCTTTTTAAATGTTGAGTTCAGTTGTTAACTGTTTTAATTACTACGCCATTCAGTTTACAACGCTCAATTCTAAAATTTTTTACGCTCGATCATATATTTATCTCGCGCTTCGCGCTCGATTATGTATTCACCTAGCGCTACGCGCTCGAGCGTATTTGCATCGCGCTTTACGCTAGGCTCCTCTAGATTTTTGCACTTCGTGTTCGACTTCGATGAAAAGAAAAAGTTTGTTAGCAAATATTATAAAATTATCAAAACCTCTACATATTAAGTGATTGTTAAATTTATTTTTATTTTAGACTGAAAAGGAACTTTATTTACTCAAGGTTCTATCGACCTTAAGGAACACATTCTCATCCAGACACTCGCGCTTCGCGCTCGATATTTGATTTGAAAATCATTTGAACCGTATGATAGAAACAAAAAAGTTTGAGCGCACTTACGGCGTGCGATTTGGTAAATACACTGAGCGCGCACTTTGTGCTTCGTGTTATATGTTCTTCATATACAAATTACTAAATTTGTATTTGATTTCAAATGAAAAGTAATGATATAATTCAGGCGACAAATTTTATTAGTTAACATTTTATTTTAGCTTGTGCCGTTTATCAAAAAAGTTAATTTTTTCATTTTGAATATATTCTTACCATAAAAATTGATTACGGGTTTGTAAGTCTTTTTTGAATGCACAATTTTTGTTCATTTATATGTTTTCGTACCTTGCATTGTTTTTTCAAAAATTTGATTTTTTTTACTTTCAATGTTATTTTCACGAATAAAACAAAAACCACCCATCCTATCGAAACATGAGTCACAATAAATTTGTACCTCTTCCTTGGATGAACAAATTTTGTTTTGGTCATTTTTTCGTAGCTGGTAATATTCGTCTGAAAATTTGATTTTTCTATTTTCAATGCTGTTTTTTACAAATAAAACAAAAACTACGCGTCATATCAAAAAGTGAATGATAAGAAATTTGTAGATCTTTTTTAGGTGCACAATTTTGGTGAGATGATCTTTTCTGATATCTTGCATAGTTTGACAGCAAAATGGCTTTTTTGATTTTTCATTAATTTTTTGTGCGATCAAAATTTGAATTTTTGATTTTTCAAAAAATTCAAAAAGTTGTTATGAAAATATTATAGGGGGTTCAGGAATCAACGTTTTTCTCCTCTTGACTTTTTTTCATATCGTGCGTTTTTCGGCTTAAAATGTTCATTTTCGTTTGTTTTTTTGGAATTTTGAAAATGCTATGACTCCAGTAATTTTTTTTTTTATCACGAAAAGTCATAAGAATATTTTGTTCGTCATTTTGCGTACTACTAATAACCGTACATAGAATTTTCAAATCTTCCAAAAAAGTGGTCTCAAAAATTTTCAAAATGTGCTCACTTTTTGGATTTTCATCCAAAATAGCTGGTTAACGAACTCGTTCTCTATTTTTCGGCCATAAAAAAGTGTGCCAAAGCTCAATCAAATCTGATCATTTTTTCGAAAGTTATCGTGGCTACAGACAGACAGACAGACACCTTCGTAAAAATCGTTTTTTCTAGCTCAGGGGGTCTCAAAACGTGGAGATTTGATGAAAACCGACTATGTCAAATTTTACATAAAACCAATACCTTCTCATTAGAATGAGAATGTAAAAATTAGAAGCGTTTGACATTTAAAATTGTTTATACAAACTTTTAAGTTGATCGACTGTAAATATAAATTGATTAATGATTTTTAAAATTGAACTGTAGTTCGATTGTTAAAAATTGTACAATAATTATTTTACAATCCGATTCTAAATCGGTTGAAAATTAAAAAATTCACAAATTTTAACGTTAAAAATTCAACTTTTTGATACGAAAGCTTCAATACTTAAGCAAATTAAAATTTCTGATTGAAACTTTATAAATTACTTTCAATGTGAAAATAACTTAAAATTAATATATTCATAATTACACGCTTTTATTCAATTTAAAATCCTATTCAAATATTATTTCAGTCTAAAATATCCAATTTATAATCCATTCAGTTAGACATTTTTTAATTACAAAAATTTCAAAATGATCAATTATAAATCAAATATTAAAAATTAAACAATTTGAAACTGAATTGTTTGAAACAGGTAGCTCTCTGATTTGCGAGAGGGACATTTTGTTATTTTTATGATTCTTATAGAACTGGAAGGGAGGAAATTTATGTTTTCAAGTTTTTCTAAATAGGAAGAGGCACTTATTTTGTTTTGAACGTTCTTATTGAGTTGGAGGAGGGGCGTGGATTTATATTTCTTAACCAGAAATCTTTGAACTGTTCAATTTATAAAAGTGTAAAAAATTAGGTTTTACAGTTTAATTGCACTTAATTGAACATTTTCAACTGAAAAGTGTAAAAAACTTCTATTTTATATGTGTAAATTATTGAGACTTTTAATTAATAATTTCCGAATTAAAGTTTGTTTAAGCTTCAATGCATACTGCACTAGTTACAAATATTTGTGTGCTACAAACACGTATAATTGAGACTTTTGGCGGGAAATCGCAGGTCTCAGTCGGTCTGCTGGCTGGTCGTCGCGTACTCGGCTATACACGGAACAGCACGGAAACGTTCGGGCGTTTTTAGTATAGTCTTTTAGAATTCTCGCAAATCCTTGTTGCAGATATTACTAGCGGCTCTCGTTTCAATACACATTCTTATTTAAGAATACTAGAATTTCCTACATTTCTTATAACTTATGTTACTTAAAATATTTACTATTGACGATATTTTTTAGAAAACTTGTTATTGACCATTATCACTTTTTCACATTCACACTTTTCAAACAGTAAATAAGACTTTTTCAAAAGATAAATACTAATTTTTGCTCGCTCAAGTTTATAATAATATATACAGAAATACCATCATCTCTTATTATGGTAGGAATCTTTATAACTGTACCCCGATTATCCCTAAATTCTTAAATTTTATTTTAATTATTGATGCAGAATAAACCAAATATTGATATCAAAAGTCTCTCCGTGTATGACATTGTCAAAAAAAAATCTTTTTGAGAATTTTACAATGTGGCTAGAGTCTCTGATTTTTGGGCTCCTCGGAAATACTCCCTCCAATTTTAGGGCTCCAACCCTTAACGGTAAAAATCAACCCCTTGGTGCCACGCAGATATAACTTTGCCAAAAAATAATCTTTTTCCGAATTTTACAGTGTGGATAGAGACTTTGATTTTTGGGCCCCTTGAAAATACCCACGCTGAATTCTTGCACCAACCCTTAAAGTTAAAAATCAACCCCTTTGTACCACGTAGATATGACTTTGCCAAAGAATCATCTTTTCGATAATTTTACAGTGTAGATAGGGTCTTTGATTTTTGGGCTTCTCGAAAATACCCACTCTGATTTTTGGGCTCCAACCCTTGTCGTTAACCCTCATCGTGGCTGCAGTCTCTGATTTTTGGGCTCCTTGAAAATACACACGCTCAAAAATCAGAGGCTCTAGCCACATTGTAAAATTCTCAAAAAGATTATTTTTTGATAAAGTCACATCTGCGTGGTACCAAGGGGATGATTTTTAACGTTAAGTATTAGAGCCCAAAATCGGAGTATGTATTTTCGAGGAGCCCAAAAATTAGAGACTCTATTAATACTTCAAAATTCGTAAAAACATTATTTTTTGACAAAGTCATGTCTGCGTGGTGCCAATGGGTTGATCTTTAACGATAAGGGTTGAAGCTCAGAAATCAGCATGAGTATTTTCGAGGAGCCCAAAAATCAAAGTCTCTATCCACACTGTGAAATTCTGAAAAAGGTTATTTTTTGACAAAGTCATATCTGCGTGGTACCAAGGGGTTTATTTTTAACTTCAAGGGTTGGAGGCCAAAAATCGGAGTGGTTATTTTTGAGGAGCCCAAAAATCAAAGTCTCTATCCACACTGTGAAATTCTGAAAAAGATTTTTTTTTGGCAAAGTCATATCTGCGTGGTACCCAGGGGTTGATTTTTAACTCTAAGGGTTAGATCCCAAAAATCAGAGTGAATATCTTCGAGGAGCCCAAAAATCAGAGACTCTAGCCACATATTAAAATTCTCAAAAAGATTGTTTTTTGACAAAGTCATATCTGCTTGGTACCAAGGGGTTGATTTTTACTGGTAAAGGTTGTAGCCCAAAAATCAAAGTGTGTGTTTTCGAGGAGCTAAAAAATCAGAGACTCTATTGAAACTTTGAAATTCTTAAAAACATTATTTTTTGGCAAAGTCATATCTGCGTGGTTACAAGGGGTTGATTTTTACCGGTAAGGGTTGGAGCCCAAAAATCAGGATACGTATTTTCGAGGAGCCCAAAAATCAAAGTCTTTATCCACACTGCAAAAATTCTCGAAAAGAGTATTTTTTGACAAAGTCATATCTGCGTGGGAGCAAGGGGTTGATTTTTAACGTTAAGGGTTGGAGCCAAAAAATCGGAGTGGGTATTTTCGAGGACCTAAGAAAAGCCCAAAAATATGCCGGGAATAAATTTGTGAAAAATTCAAATTTTTTGAATGGGGTTGATTTTTGAACTTAAGGGTTGTTTCGGGGGAAGTTTGTTTGCGGATTCCAAGAGCCCCAAAGAAGCCCAAATTTCTGAGCTATGAAAAATCGCAAAATTCGATTGTGGAGGTGCTAGCTTAATGGACTTGATCATATTGACGTTCTTGTTTTCTTAAAGTGTTTTCGTGCTCAACTTATAATATCAAGAGAAACGTTTTTCCTCGGAACTTTTTCTATCACATTTTATCCCTAAAAGTTTTCTATAACGTTCTTCCTCGGATATTTCCGAGTAACATTTTTACCTCGCGATCCTGTTTACCTTTTTTCGTCTGGACTTTTTCGGTTACTATTTTTCCTCGGAACTTTTTCTGTACTGTTTTTCCTCAAAACTCTCTGAGTCACATTTTTCCTCTGAGGGCTTCATTTCCTCTATAGTTCAAGCGTTGACCGCTACAATTCCAGCTCATCGAGTCTAAGGATGAAACCAACTCAGAATAATAGAATAGAGTGAGCTAAAGCAGAGTCGGTATGGTTGCCTAACCTCATCCTGTCCAGATGCCCAGAAAAAGGTAACTTCCGGTACAATTTTCGGGTCAGTTTCGCCTTGGCGACCCTTGGCAACCCCTTTCGAAAGTCCGCCAAAATAAAGCTTAAGTCTCCCCTCACTAATTCACCAGGGTTGCCACCTTTTATCCTGTCCGAAATACCAGGCAACCCTCTTTGAAATTCGCAAAAAGGCCTCTGGGGGTAAGCATGTAACAGTTTCCCCTGCACGTATCAGGCACAAATTGATGGCACAGCTAGACATCCATGAGACATGAAATCCCTCCAAGACTTGACATTTAAGTGGCATTTTTGTAGAAGCTATGGAGGAAGAAAGAAAAATTAAAAAAGCAGTTTTACTAAAAAACGGCTGGGCCGATTTCAATGGAAAAAAAATATATGTCGCGTAGTCTATAGGGACAATTTTCCAGGAAAAAAATCAGACAACAAATTATAGGGGAAAAAACGTTGAAATTAAAAAAAATTCAGGTTACGTTTGAGATACATTCCAAATTATATTTAAAAAAAAATCCTATTTTGTAGTGGTATCTTTTTGTAAATAATTTTTTGAAAATTTGAACAAAAATTTTGCCTAATTTTTTGGTCAGAATTTTTTTTATCCTTCTGGTAAAGTGTGTAATTATGATTACTAAAATGTAGTTATTAAAATTAGACTTGCTAACATTTTTGAAAATTTAAAGAACAAAATTTTAGGATGATTTTTTGGTCGGAAATTTGCATTACTTTTTCTGGAGGATTCTTGAATTAGATTTGGTGAAATGTCAAAAAATAATGAAAAAAATCAGCCCCCCGCGCGGGCACATTCTCATCGCGCGCCAGGCGCGCGGGTCGCGAGTTTGAACGAGCCTAGAGCGCGCGACTGGCGCGCGACTGTTGGTTCTCGCGCTTCGCGCTCGATAATATATTTATCTCGCACTTTGCCCTCGATAACGTATTTACCTCGCGCTGCGAGCTCGGCCTTTGTGCTTCCCCCTCATTTGTGCACAAACTTTTTAGAATTAAAGATCAAAGCATCAACAACAGTAATTCGGTTATTGTGAATTCTCTTTTGTTAAAGCTCCTTCGGCTTTAACGAACACATTCTCATCACGTATCTCGTGCTTCTCACTCGATTTTGTCCAAAAGGCGAACTTAACTATATTATGTTCAACACTCTTATATCAAATGTAAGTTACACTTATTTCTGTACCTCGGCCTGGGATTGCTTACTCAGATATTGCAAAATAAAGTACAAATTTTATAAATCATTATTACTATGCCAACGGCCATACCACGCTGAAAAACCCAATTCTCGTCAGATCACTGAAGTTAAGCAGCGTTGAGCGCGGTTAGTACTTGGACGGGTGACCATTCGAGAATATTGCGTGCTCTTGGCACATCGTGGGTGTGCTGAGCCCACACTTGTAGTTATTTACTACAAGAAACTATCCACCTAGAAACACTACCCGAATCGAGTAGTGTCACGCCTACCCTGAAAGGGAAATGGCTTAATGGTATACTTACTTTAATATTTTTTTCCTTATTTTGCATTAAATTTTATTCTCAACTACCCTAAAAAATGTACCATTTCAATAAATGTATATGATTACAATTCATAACATGCATTGGTATTAAAACAGACGTAATTTCATTGTCTTTTTTTTATAATTAAAGAAATGCGCATTCTATAAAAAAAACTTGTTATTAAACATTTCATTGCTACTTCGGTCGTTTTTCCATAAACTTAATTTGTTCATTTTCAATGTTATTTTTTAATATTTAAACCAAAAATACGCATCCTTGCGTAAAGCGGTTCCAAGAAAATGTGTAGACACAATTTAGGCGAAAAATTTTGTTAAATAAAAAGTTATTGTAACCTGCGTCGTTTTTCCAAAAAGTTCATTTTCTTAATTCTAATGTATTCTTATAACAAATTTGTAGATCTTTTTTGTTTAAACAACTTTTGTATATTCATTTTTTTTTTGTCTTTCGTGTCGTTTTCCCAACAATTGAATTTCTTTATTTTCAGTCTTATTTTTCACGATGAAAAGAAAATCTACTCGTCTTATCAAAAAATTAATAATTACAAATTTGTGGATTCTTTTTAGGTGAATATGGATAACTTTCCTCTATTAACTTTTTTTCGTACCTTGTGCCTTTAAAAAAATTATTTTTTATTTTTAATGATATTTTTTACGATTAGAGCAAAAACTGCGCGTTCCATCAAAAAAAGATAAATGATAAATTTATAGATTTTTTGGGTGTACAACTTTTGTTCATAATTTTTTTTCGTACCTTGCGTATTTTCTCTACAATTTTCTTATTTTGTATTTTTAGTGCCATTTTTCACGATTAAAACAAAAAGTACGCATCCTATCAAAAAATGATACATGATAAATTTATAGCTCTTTTTTAGGATGACAACTTTTGTCTAATTGTTTTTTTCTTAGCTTGTGTCGCTCGGTCAGAAATTTTAAATTTACCTTCTCTGATGAGAATGTAAAAAAATTATAAAATTTGTAAAAATATATGCTCGAGTAGACAGCCGTAGGACTTTTTTGAAAATAGAATTTGGAATGTATCGCTCAAACGTAATCTAAAATTTTTGTTGTTGAAAATTTCAACATTTTTTCCCCTCATAATTTTTTGTCTTGGAGGGATTTCATGTCTCATGGGTGTCTAGCTATACGATCAATTTGTGCCTGATACGTGCAGGGAAAACTGTTACATGCTTACCCCCAGAGGACCATTTCCGATTTTCAAAGAGGGTTGCCCGGAATTTCGGACAGGATAAAAGGTGGCAACCCTGGTGAATTAGTTAGGGGGAGACTCAAGCTTTATTTTCGCGTTGGTTTCATCCTCATTCTCGATGGGCTGAAAACCGACCTAAAAATCGTACCGCAACTGACCTTTTTCTGGGTATCTGGACAGGATGAGGTTAGGCAACCATACCGATTCTGCTTCAGCTCACTCTATACTATTATTCTGATATGGTTTCATCCTTAGACTCGATGGGCTGGAATTTTAGCGGTCAAAGCTTGGACTACTACACTCTTTTTCAGAACAAAGCTCCTGAGTATCTATTTAAACTCTTAAGAATTTGTAGACAGAGACCTTGCAGCACAGTCTAATCTTCGTAAAAGACATAAAATCCTTAAGATTCCTTTCCACAGAACATGTAAGCTTCAAAGGTTATTTATAGTAAGGTGCCCGGTTATGGAATAAAGTACCATACAATATTAGAATTGCACCTTCCCTGTATCATTTCAAAAATCCCTTTTTCAAATATTTGTACATTACTCCTGGCCATACCACGCTGAAAAAAACAGTTCTCGTCAGATCACTGAAGTTAAGCAGCGTTGGGCGCGGTTAGTACTCGGATGGGTGACCATTCGAGAATACTTCGTGCTGTTGGCCCACCGTGTGTGTGGTGAGCCCACACTTGTAGTAGTTATTTACTACAAGAAAATATCCACCTAGAAACACTACCCGAATCGGGTAGTGTCACGCCTACCCTGAAAGGGAAATGGCTTAATGGTATACTACTCCTGACCCACCTCTTGAAATTACTCACTGGTAAACTCTCATATTTAATTCTCCAACATTTCATCTTCGAATTTCCTTTTGTTTTTATTAACTTTTGTATATTTTTATTTCTTATACACAGTTTTTCCCTCATTATTTCTACCTTAACATGCACAAGAGCTACCAATTAATCACTCAATGTTAATTAATATGCATTAATCTCATACCAACTTTGATACGTATTAAAATTATACGATTAATCAAGTATTCTACCGATCAGTGCTTGCACAAATTTGTAATGACCTTGTATTATCCTGTTCCTCAGAGGGCGATTTAGCCCTAGGGACTTTTTTTAATAAATACAAATACAAATAAATTTTGACTTCAGCGTTCAAAGACCCAAGAAACCTCCCAAATAGTAATTATCAATCATATCGGGTTGATTTTAGGATTATTGTCTTTCATATTGCATCCACCATTTTCAATTTTGACATTTTGACTTTGGATTCGAAATCAGCGACCGCAGAAACCTCCGAGCAGTAATTATCAGTCAAACCTGGTTAATTTGACGATTTTCGTCCGCTATATTGTATCCGCCATTTTTGACATTTTTACTTCGGATTCGAAATCAGCGAGCCCAAAAATACCTGAGTAATAATTATCAGACATATTGATGTAATTTTAGTATTTTTGTCCGCCACATTGGATCCATCGTTTTCAATTTTTACATTTTCACTTCAGTTTCGAAATCAGCGACCCCAAAAATCACAGAGTATTAATTATTAGTTATATTGGGTTAATTTTATGATTTTCGGCCGCCATATTAGATCCATCTTTTTGCATTTTGACATCTTTACTCCGGATTCGAAATCAGCACCCCGAAAACCTTTGAATACCATGGATGGTAAAATGTGATTGCGCAGAAATAATTCAAAACTTACAGGGTTCAAATAGCATCTTCAGTCGCCTTTTTTCTCCGAAACATAAGGCCCTAGAATAATTTTCAGGCCTAATTTGGAATCAGCATGAATAAATCTATTTAAAGAAATGTGTAGCATATAAAATATTAATACACTGGAACCTGGAATTCCGTAAACTGAATTTGTGCGTTCCAAGAATTAATGCCGCTCCGCGATTTCGTGATGAGAGAAGCCGCGGGGCCGAGAGGGGAGGATGTGTTCAGTTTTTCCAGTGTACTTAAACGCACATGGTAATCGATCATCTAAATTGTATCCAAAATCTGTCAACTTTGACATAGATTCTCAAGGTTAAAAATGTTGTTTTTGTACTTTTTCTTTATTTTCCCCATATTACACCCGACTCTCGGTTTAGCCGTTGGCGGTTTAGTAATTCCTAGAACTGCTAGCTCACGCAGTTTCTCAGCGCGCAGGGGGAGAGACGGTTGCGACTCTTGCCCGAAACACACCAGCAGCATAGTGGAAAGAGGCAGTGCGCGGGTACTCACATGCGGAACTTGCGCAATATTATGTATTCCAATTGAAAACGGTTCAGACGACCTTGACTGTTTACGTTTCGGCTCCCCCGATATAGCAACAAGGCTACTTGCAGGCGACCCTCGACACTGCACAGTGGGACCAAATCGCGAAAAGCTGGCCAAAAGTATAAAATGTTCATAAAGTGGGCCAAGTTCTGTTACTCACGGGTTTTTGGGGTCGCTGATTACGAATCCGATGTCAAAAACTTAAAAAAATAATATGGCGAATCCAATATGGCGGGCAAGTATGCCAAATAAAATTTTAATTCTTTTAAAAATTGGTATAAGGGGGTTATTGAGCTCGCTGATTACGAATTCGATGTCACAAATTTAAAAAAAAATGGAGGTGCCAATCTGGCGGACGTCGGATTCCTAACCAAAGACCTCTAAAACCACCTTATACCAATTTTAAAAGGAATCAACAGTTTATTTAGCAAACTCGCCCGCCATATTTGATACGCCATTTTGTTTTTTAAGTTTTCGACATCGGATTCGTAATCAGTGGCCTTGAAACCCCCCTTATACCAATTTAGAAAAAAAAATAAAAAATTGATTTAGCATACTCTATGACAGGGGTCTCCAAAGATAGATCCTGTATCTACTAGCGATCGTGGGCCAATAGGTCGGATCTACTCAGATTTGACACAGAACTGTCAAGAAGGGTCCCCATCCTTTACCTGAGTCGAAGTGCCTCAAAGAGTTGCATCTTGCACAGCAGAAAAAAATAGGGCCCTCGAGGTTTAGGTTTATGAACCAAACCCTTCCAACTAAAATTTTCTTTCAAGGGGTCATACATTTTCTCTCAGTTTCCCATCGAAAAAAAACTGGTAAATCCTGAAAATAGCCAGTAGATCCTGGGTCAGGCTGCTCCTGTGGATTGTGGAGACCCCCGCTCTATGAGTAACAGAATTTGGCCCATTTTATGAACATTTTATACTTTTGGCCAGCTTTTCGCAATTATATAAGGTCAACATTATTTTTTTTTTTAATAAACATACATAGATAACGAAAAAAAAATGTATATTATGGATGACATTTTTTACATAATTATATATCATGAATTTATTTGTTTCACATTGAACTACATTGAGATTTGTTTTTTATTACAATAATTATTTATTTAACCTTGAATGTAACACAGTCAACTTTAGTTTTAAAATTCAAGCACCACTTACTATACGAAAACGGAACAGTTATAGGCTTATATATAGCTTGAAATAAAAGTTGAGATTGAACTCAAAACCGCAGCTATCCGCACTTGGTTTTTTGATGCAACGGCCATACCACGCTGGAAACACCAGTTCCCGTTAGATCACTGAAGTTAAGCAGTGTTGGGCGCGGTTAGTACTTGGATGGGTGACCGTCTGATACTACTGCGTTGCTGTTGGCGGTCGTGGGTGTGGTGAGCCCACACTTGTAGTTATTTACTACAAGTAACTATCCTCTTAGAAACACTACCCGAATCGGGTAGTGTCACGCTTACCCCTTGAGGCTCGCCGAAAGGGAAATAGCTTAATGGTATATATATATATAATATATATATATATATATATTACTCTTGTTTTATCTTCGAGACGATTTCAGTCGACTTCACATGTTCTTGTAAATTACAATCAATAAAATCATGATTCACCAATTAAATAATATTGAGGTTCTTACTTTTCAGAGACGATTCCATTTTGAAAAACAGAAAATTCTTTATTATTTCTTAAGTCATGCGTTTTTTTGTAGTCATGTTTCACTTGCTTCAAACGCGTTGAATATTACTCGTGAAACGCTCACTTTCAGACTAAATCACGGATTAAAAAAAAAGATCTTATTGTTATTGAATGTGGCAATAAATTACACATATACTACTGAGATGTATCTGTAAGTAAAAAGCCCTTGAAAAAAAATTATATTGTTGCGAAATTTGACCACCTTTTTCCGATTTTTAACCACTGTGCACTGTGGCTAAACCGAGAGTCAGGCGTATGTAGGTATTTATCTACAACCTCCAACAGGATTCATCCCTCTATGTTTTTCCTATCAAAAGATAATGAATTTTGACTACAGAAATGTCACTTTTCACCAATGTGCGTCGTTAGGATATGGGTGAAAAAAAAAATCAACACAATTCGCTTATAAACTTTTGTTTGGAAAAGGTGTGTCGTATTCAAGTAAAACGCTTTTTTCGATTAGCCCTAACCCTAATTACAATAAAAATAGTGACAAGAGCAATTCCATGTCCAATCATCCGAAGAATTTCATCTACAGTTAGTAATTTTGATGAAAATTCTAGTATCCGTTCTCTTAGGTGTTGAAAGAAAGACCCTGAAATAATTTTTGGAAAATTCAGGAAAAATAAATTTAAAAAAATAAATAAAAAATAAAATAAAAATTTAGATAAATTTGAAAAAGGTGGTATTGTTTACAAGATCACTTGCAAGATCTGTAAGATGACTTACGTGGGACAGACTAAACTTCTTAATACTAGGATGGAGGAACACAAAAGTGATGTTCATTTGGGACGTTGTTATAAGAGTGTTCTTGCTAGACATACAAAAGGGTTTTTTTATGTTGACCGTGAGTTTTACTGGGATAATGTTGAAATTTTACATAGTGAAAGTAATGAGAGAAAGAGAGAATTCATGGATATGCTTTATATTAAAAATCAAAATAAATTATCTATTTATTTGAAAACTGATTTGGATAAATTAAACAAAAGTTATTCTGGTATGATTAATTAAATTTAACAATAAGGTTTCATGAATCTTGACTTTCTCTTATTTCTGATGTGTTTATAACAGATTTGCCTTTTGACCCACACTTAGATCTCAGGTATCGAGAAGAGAGCGTCGTTGTTTCGTCGCTGTTCACACCTGCTCTAATCTTTCTTACCTTGACGAGGGTGCTGTATGAGCACCGAAACGTTAGTAAATATTATAAATGCTTTTATATTGTGATTTGATAATAATAAAAATAAAAAAGACGAAAGAAATAAAAACCGTTCTCATTTTCCTTTAATCTTTTTTATTTTTGTCCAAAGAAACAAATTTTTTGTTTTTAAAAATTACAATAGGAGTATTCTGTGGTTTTGTCCAAATTTGATCGTTGGATTCTTGTTTTACTTTCAGGAATTCTATACATTAATTTGAGTATTGGACGTTAAATAGGATTTTGAATTTGATTTTAATCTAATTTAGAATTCGTAAATTTCAAATTCAAGAAACTTAGGAGATATTCAAGATTGAAAATTTTGGTACTTTTTTTCTAGATTTCAATACTTTGCCGATTTTATTGATGTTAAAATGTATTTTTTTAATTATTCATAATAGACGCAATTTTGAAGAAATATTTTTTGAAAAAAATTCAAAAACTTTTTGGATTTTTCAACAAAAAAAACTGCATTTTTGGGAAAATTTTTATTTTTTTATTTTCTTCAGGTTTTTTTTACAGATAGCTTACAATGTGCTCTAAAATCCAAAAGATTTTTCTAATTTGTTTTCCAAAAATATTTCTTGAAAACTGTGTCTTATTATGAATAATCAAAAGAAATACATCTTAAGATCATTAAATTTACGAAAGTTATGAATGTTCGAAAAAAGGAGGGTCCGTTTAAGTCAGGATTATCAGAATCTGCAATTGGTAGTTCGATTTTAATAAAACTTGATGCAATTACAGTGTTATATAAGAAATAGTTTGGGCCCGAAGATTTTTTTTTTAATTTTGCAAATTTTGGGAGTTCCGCCATATTGAATTTTTGGGTTAGATTTTTTTGAATTTAATGACATTTCTGGAACTGATAATTGAATTTTGATGAAATCTGGAAGTATTGGTGATGAAATTGTACATTTTAAACTATAAAACACGAAGGAATAGTAAGGAGTAGTATCCCTGTAAGTGGGGAGTGGGACCAGCGACGTCCAAGAATTCGTTAATGCTTGCCACGAATGAAAACTCGTATGCACGGTCGTGCACATGCGCACTGGCGGTTGCCATGCCAACGATGTCAACACGCGTATCCTTGCTGAAACGTTCTACTAACAAAAGTAATGAACATTTTTGTCAGTTTTCCATTTAATTAAGATTATCTACTGTAAATCATTATCTACTGTAGGGTGCTTTCCCCTATATTATTATTTACATTTTCATTACTATAAAATAATAATCACATGCAATTATTTAATGCTCATAAAATATAACAATTTTGCACATATTAACCTACAATATTTTGTTCACTGAAATTAACTTTGTCCCTTACTTACGTAATCCATAAATGATTATAATAATATTATTGTAGTACTTACACTTTCTAGATCCTTTTCGTATTTTTGATGCCATTTTCCTTCTCGACTTTAATTCAGGAACGTGATATACACCCAACAAAATAAAAATACAAACGAACATAACCTACATATGCATCGAGATGTCAAAATATAATGTAGGGGAGTGGGTATAACACGTGACTGCGAAAACAGCTCTGCGCATGTGCACGACCGTGCATACGAGTTTTCATTCGTGGCAAGCATTAACGAATTCTTGGACGTCGCTTGTCCCACCTCTGCTTACCAAACACATAGGGTGATACCACTCCTTACTAGTTCCTTCGTGCTATAAAACTATAAATAAAAAATCTCGAAATTTTGACTGAAAAAAAGTCCAAGCAAATTTTGTATTTAATTTTTCGTCAAATACTCTCCTTTTTATTTTTGTTAAATCGCGATATAAAGATTCCTTATGAAATCACCTTTCATTTTCAACAAAAAAATTGAAGGAGACTCTTCTGGTTCCAGAGATATCGTCATTTTAGGGAGACCATTCGCTGCAATGCGCTGTTAATGTCGCCACTCACAAAAGATAGAAGTTGCAAATTTTGTTTTTTCTTCTTGGAAACATTTTTTCTATGCTCAGCGTGGCTTTGATTTAATACTTAGGGGTGCATGAAATTTAAAGAAATTCTTGAATCGTAATGATAATTGTTATAAACAAGTTCTATCAAGAAACACTTTTATTAGCAAAGTGATACTTGTTCATAAAAATATGTCTCCCGATATTATTTGTTAATTTAGAAACAAATTATGTAAACAAATTCCCCGTGTGTACATTATAAGTGAAAAAAAATTATCTCCTAATTCTCCTTAAATTATATTGGCAGTAAAGTTTAGCGTTGAAAATATATTATTCGATATATATTTATAATAAGAATTTGTGCACATAATTTTTTTCTAAAATAACCAAAAAATATATCAGGAGACATTTGATGAACAAATATCACTTTGTGGATAAAAGGAAGTAGTATTAATGTAAAAATATCCTTGACAAATGAGCAATCTGTAATGTTCAGTGTTTGTTAATAGAACTTTTTTTTAACAATTATCATTATAAGTCAACAATTTTTTTTCATTTCACGAACGCCTAAGCACTAAACCCAAGTCCTGAAATATTTTTAAAAATTTCGGAAATTCTTAAAAATATTTTTGGTCCAAAATGTTCCTTATATAGCATTATAATTTCACCAAGTTTTAGTGAAGTCGAAAGAACACGAACGAACGTAAGTTTTTTTAATTTTGCAAAAATTATTTTCGGGTTTTTCTTTTAACACCTAAAAGAACGGATACTAGAATTTTCATTAAGATTACTAACGATAGATGAAATTCTTCGGATGATTTGATACGGAATTGCTCGTAAGCAAGATCAAGAAGGGTACTTTCACTTTAAATTAATTCTTTTAATGTTAAATAATAAAATTTGTACTTCAACGCATATAAAAACTACGTAAAAGTATAATTTTTAGAAAAAGTCGTAGATGCTTAAAATATATGATAGGGCTTATTTCAGTTTTTGTTTACAATATAATAAACCGAATATAAAAAATACAGGAATGTTAAATTTAAAAATTATCGAAATATTATAATGAAAACACTTGTTTTGTCTAACTTCACCCACATCCATGAAAATAATTGTGTGAACAGGAGAAAAAATGAAAAACGAAAAAAATTTTATCACATAGCTTAATATTACTCAGGGAGCTTCGGTGGATCAGGCGATAGCACTTCAGGCTTCCGAGCAGGAGGCCTGGGCTACGATTCCTGTGCCGTACAAATGGAAATTTTCTATGTACTTCTACCGAGATTTTGGTGGTTCGGAACCCACCTTAAACAGTAGTGTCCTTCAAAAGAGGCTATTGACCTCGCAAGGAAGAGGCTCCATGTCGAAGGGACTATGCTTGGGGTCACTAGTCGACTTTGAGAACTCAGAAAAGGGTTAGCAATCTTCTTGCGAAGAGGCTTCATGTCGAGGGGACTATCGCTCGGTGGTCGCTGGTCGATTTCGAGAAATAAACACTAGCCACCAAGCCAGTGCGCTGAATTTGTGCATCTAACTGATGACCTCGGAAGCACCGCTCCGTTCACATTTACCTGGCCGTCTGTCTCCACGGTCCCTCTAGACGGTAGGCTGCCGGATGGCGGAGTCGGTGATCACACTTTGCTGTGCAAAGAGGCCGGCGTCCTTCACTGTGCCATTGGGTACGCCTAGCGCCCGAGAGGTATATTTCAAAAACGTTGCAAAAATAACAAAATGCACCGAGATCTAAATCCGTGAAAATGCTCAGATTCGTTGTATTATCTGGACAATAAACACTGATGTGGCACAATAAGCTTTATAGCCTGAGAACCAGGGGGGGGGGCTTCAAGGGCTCCCACGCCCACATTAGAAACTAAATAATATTACTTAACTACTTTGTATCAATAAAATATTTTAACAATAGAAAGTGTATATGATAAACAGTATATGCATATGAATGACCTTACGCGATATCTTACACGAGTCGAGCTCGTGCTTCGCCCATGGAACTACCCCAAACGAGTAGATTAGCACCGGGGGGGCACGCACGTAGTCGCAGATAGCTTGTTCAACGCCGACAGATTAGAAGACCAAATCTGATGAAGGAGACACTTATATCTGCTTCAGAGAGACTCCTTTACTGATGTTATGTCCTGAACGCGGCTCTAAGGCACATTTAGTTATGTATGAGGTATCTCCAGTGTCAAGGTTTCTAATAACACTCATATCCACGAGATCAATGCCCCCGAGAACGCCGTAAAGTAGGAGAAAAATGGACAAAATTCGCTAGCCGCCACAAATCTTTACCGATCCGTATAAAATTTTGTTTGAATACTCAGAAGACTGTCCTCTTTAACGTGCACCTGCAGAGAAGACAAAAAATAATTATTTTGTAAATATACATATAGAAGGATATATCTTTTTATTCCTTATGTATCAGTCGTAACGGACGGCAGTTAATAATGACTAAGCTTAATCTAAACTACTTAAATGCAAAAAACATACCACAAACCGCAAGCCCACAGACTCCAAGCCCACAAAACCCAACCCCACATGTCCCAAGCCCACGAATTCCAAGCCCACAAAACCCAACCCCACATATCCCAAACCTAAATATCCCAAGCCCACAAATCCCAAGCCTACAAAACCCTATCCCACAAAACCTAATTTCACAA
>CAKNYM010042858.1:0-13483 GCA_932195095.1 Andricus curvator | reverse complement strand
CAAAACGAATACATGGGCTAAAAATCAAGCCTGACGAAGCGCCTTAAAGTACTGGAATTAATAAACGAACATGAAAAAGACTGAACCCACTAAAATGATAAGTTTTCTAGGAGATAATAAGGTAAAGGAACAAACTACCGTGAACCATTTGTCGAGAAAAAATTGATTTGTTTGAACCTAAACAATTAACAAGTATTTTTCTACATGAAAGGTATTGAGTATATATTAACTAAGACTGAAACAAACAAAAATTAAAACTAAATAACAAAATAATGAACATAGGAAGAATGTAATGGACTATAGGAGCGTACTCGATGATTGTTCCCTTTACCTATATATTCTGTCGTTAGAAAATCTATTGTTCTTATGAAAATAAAATTTCCTAAAATGTTTAAATAATTATGGTTCATATATTATAACACAGGTGGAAAAATTTATATTTCCAGCAAAAAAGAAAGTATTGACAAGAATTGATAAGAATTGAATTGAAAAGACTAAGACACCCCGAAAATCCCGCTTTGCGACAATGACGCAATGGACCAGTGTGTCAGTGCGTGTAACTTCTAAAAGACGGTATTTAAGTTTGAATCTTTATATACGTACAAATACGGTGCAAAAGTTTGAAGTCAGCGAATTCACTTCAACGCCTCAGTATGCAAACGCTTCAACATTGGTTAATGCAAATGAATTCGTCAGAGTAAAATTACACACTCGAATTCGTCACGGCGAATTTCAGCAAGTGTTGATTTATAAAATTTAATCCGCTACAGGAAAACCAATGTGCGGGGCATACAGAATTTATTGTAAATGTTTAGTCATTTGTGCCGTAGCTCAGTATGGACATTGTGGACTGATACACGAGGGATCGCTGGTTCAAGTCTCGACGCATGCACTTTTTATTAATTATTTCGAATTAACCTTGACCACGGCTCAATTCGTTTAAAAAAATCAGAAAACGGGATTCACGCCCATTCAAAAATGTTAATTCGCCCCAATCCGTATAAATTCTTTCTTTTTTGCTGTGTTAGTAAGGTGGTTAGTTGTCCTTATATTGTACTATTTATAACACACTAAACATAAAAATAAATGCAGCTATAACCTTTTTAATAATAAGTACAACTTTTCTATCTCAATTATATTATTAAAATCAAAACCATTAGAACATTTTGAACAATTGTATTTTTATAGGAAAATATATGTACTATGTATGTATTAAGAAAAGCAATACAAATTTTAAAATGATAAAACAAATTTCTTTTTCATTAGATTCAGTCTTTCTTCTTTGTGTTGATTGCTTCCAATACTTGAATAAACTCTTTAATTGAATGATATTGTGGTTCTTCAAGACTTTGTAGATCTTGCCCCCGAAATCTATTTTTCCGTAATTTTTACTGTGATCGAATACTCGATCGAACATCTAACCGTCAATTTGTCAGAACCATAATCATTGTGAAATTTTTCAAAACGTTGTGAAATCATTTTAGTTTAAGTTAAGAAATACTTTGAAATCTTTGTGAAATTTTGTTGCTATAAGTTTACTTTATGGAAGATGTTTACACATAACTCTGTCTTGGGTCGTAGTTTACGATGCATGTACTCATTATTTTAATCGCCCTTTTCATCAGTTAGTACCTTTCGTTTTTCATTTTCATTGACTGAACCATTATGACTGAATTCGAAAGACAATTTATTATACCATTTACTATGTATTTCTATTAAAATTTGTACTAAAATTCCGAATAAGATGGCACATTTTTCAGAATCAAAAGATCGTAGACCAAAGAAGTTGGGAACATAGGTGTTAATACGCGCCGCCATTTAAAATTGTTTTTCTAAACTTGGATGCAAATCTTTAGATTTGAAAAATTATTAAATTTGTCATTTTCAAATAAGATAATTGCATGTAGAAAAATTTAGACGCGCGCTTCGTGCATGTATGAGGTTCTAGTTCCATTTAAGAGTTCATACAAAGCTATGTTAATTAATAATTTAAAGTTAGCCAAAACAGTAAAACGAAATTGCCAAGATGATGGTTCAGACGTTCTATTTTCACTTCGCAATTTCGCCTTGCTGTCTCAAAACGCAGAAAACTCTAGAAAAGAGTCTGAGCAACACGAAACCGAGAGATATCAAAGCAATTACGTTTTGCAGCAGAATTGTAGCAAAGGTTACTAGGAATTTAAAATAGTGGGTCGATGGTCGTGGGGGTTAAGGCGTAGGCTTTGGACCCACTCCGTCGGCTTGTGGGTTCGATTCCCGCCTCGCACTCTGGAAGAGCCTCAGCGGCCCATGCGGTAAATACTAGTCTAGCAAGGGAGTTGTTCATCTCCGGAAAGTCGTGGGATCGGTACCTCTAGAGAAAAAGGTTCTCTAAGTACTTAAGGCTGTTGCTCTTGGTGGTTCGGAACCCACCTTAAACTGTAGATCCCCCTCCCACCACCAAGTAAGTGTGGGGAGTGTGTAAAGGAATAGGGTAGAGATACAAGAAAAATGTAAACCCTTAGGGGACACATTAGAAACTTCCATTCCTACTAGAAATTTAAAAAGTGCAAATTGTTGTGCGTGCATGGTGACCTTCTGCTTACTGGTAGAAGATATACACAACGTACTGTTATTCGCTGGATATATCGACCTAATGCGTAAGTCCTTCTAGCGCGCCGCCCGAATCAGAAGTTTTAAATGTAGGTGCGAAATTGCGAAATACCAGATTTTTATCTCTCGGTACCATTTCTACTAGAACGAACCCTCATGAAATTGCTAAGGCCACGCTGAGCTTATGAAAATCAACGCGTAGGTGAATTAATAGTGTTTGATCATGTATAAACTTGGATATCAACTGAACTGGCATAATTCGAATTGGAGTTCCGAAATAAAGTTGATTTTATTCCGAGCCAAATTATAGTGATCGATTGCACTTCAATCGGTAATTTTGCATAAAGCAGGCGCCCACAAGCCATAATAATAAACTGAACTTTGTGAATAAACTGCCATTTTTGTATGTATTTCCCTGGCACAAGTTTCGCCGTAGACGATTTCTAAATCAACGAGTCAGCAACGAGCCACGGATCTTCGTCGTCCAATTATCGTTGGGTCGACCAAAGGCTCCTTGACTGCAGCGACAACCAGGAATTTAACAGTATCCACCCACTGTGTATGATTCAGACATTCATTTTACAAGATGCGTGTAACAAAGCAAGAAGATTCTACGTGTGATTTTACACTATCAGGGATATAACCACCCTAATAGCACGGAATGTGCCTGGAACGTCCAACAGGCACCTTGGGGACGTTTCAGCAATATCCCCGAAACGCATAAAATGTCCACCCCTTTTGAACGTCCCACTGGGATCTTATCGTTATTTTTATTTTTAGCAACAAATATCTCATAAACCGTAAGAGACAGGTAAATATGGATGTCATTTTTGAGTTTTGAGTGCCGTGTGTACTATACTGTAATATCTATATTATAAATTGATCCAATGCAATGTTCCAAAGGGTGCGGACATTTTACACGTTCCGGGGACGTGGCTGGACCATTCCCAAGGTGCCTGCGGGACGTTCCGTGCTATTAGGGCACATTATATTTCTGTAATATTTACCCCAAGAATGACTGGCACTTTATGTCCAAGCAACAACTTAATTTTACATAGTTTTTTACAGTGTACGCTGCTTTCGTTATCATTCACAACACAATGATGTATAACCAATTTGCAACATCAAAATGATAATTTCTTACCAACAAGTTTTAGGTTCATCTGAAGTAATGTGATATTATGTTTCAAAACGTTATATCTGATATTTTACAGGCAAGCACTATTTCCTTATGTAATTATTCACTAACAGCACAATTTTTTTACCGGGTAATTAATTAATAGGCGTGCTAAATAACTTGTCTTATTTAGCTTATTTAGCTAATCACCTGGTAGACAACATAAATTGTTCGCATTATTTCCATTGACAAGCAAAACAAAAACGTTCTATACGTATGGTAAAACTTCTTATATTACCTGTGGTAGTCGAATTATAAATTGACTCTCTAATTCTGCAGACGGCTCCCCTTTAGCTTTTAGATCAGGATTATTAGCTCTATGCATTTCAGGCATTTCAGTTTTTTCTTTACAAAACGTGACCGTACAGTGTAAAACCACATAGAAAACTCCTCCTGAAAAATCAGTACAATGAAGTTTAATTTTTATTTTGCTAAATAATTTCTTTTATACAGTAAAACGCAAAACATGTTAATGAGTAATTCAACATAATATCAAAACGTTATGACAACGTTCATGATCTGTTCATGATCCAATTCACACAAGCTTCCCATGATCCAACAAACTATGGTCTCGCCACGCACAAGTAAAAAAAATCGACCAATCAGACGACTCCCTAGTTAGACCCGACTACCCTTCCATCTTGGATCTTTAAATCCAATCTTCTTCACAACTTTGAATTTGAATGGCAGTTGGCTTCGCGTTCCGTTCGCGCCAGTGCAGCGAGTATGGTGGGGGTACCCGGGTAACGCGAAGTCGAACGTATTTGAGCATCGAAGTGGCGGGACCATAGTTTGTTGGATCATGGACACGTAGAAATGGAACGATCAAAGATATTATCTTTGCATAGGACAGTCTTGGAATGGAAGAAGGCAGATCTACCTCTGAAATGTTTTCTCTCTATCTCTAAAGCCCATTTCCGTTCTCCCCACAGTGTTATCGATCCATTTCTATATGTCGATGGTTTTCACACGATTGCAGATCAGCAGATTGCATGCAAAAAGTCCACAAGAGTGAAAGAGATGGAGAACAGTTTATCTCTTTCACTCATGTGAACTTACTGCATGCAATCTGGGGCTCTATTCTCGAGTTCGTTCGAAACTTTCCGTATACGTAAAGTTTCGAATGGTAACTTACGTATACGAGAAGAAAGTCGTATTCTCGAGCACTCTTCGAATTTGCGATTCGAGTTATTCGTATACGAATATACTGAACAGCGTTGCCACGTTTAACTCACATCAAAATTCTAGTGCTTTCCTAGTGACAAACAATTTGAGCCAATGAAATTATTTGTAGAGTCATGTGTGAAATTGCGCCAAACATGTGGATGATTTAAAAATTGAATGCTTTCGCTGTTAGTTGAATTGGGAAGAAATATAAACAAAAATTATTACAACACAATTTATTTATAATGTAGAGAATAATTAGTACTTTCAGAGTTTCAGCAGACAAGTGGGAATTTGATTAACGCGATTTTATAAAAGTAGGATCACAACATAAAATTATGATTGTATTATTATAAATTAGGTAGTGCAAACGTTTCTGGCAAATTTTGCCGAATTAGAACTTTTATTTCAAAATTATCATAAGATTTATAATGAAATGTACCTACAATTTATAATTAATTATTTTTTAACCTCAAAACGAAACAAATTTTCAAAGAATTTCAATACAAATTAGTATATGTGTCTCAAAAAAGGTAAAATATTCCCACGTTTTCAAACCAATTAAACAATACATAATCCACTTACTGTATTAAATTTGTAAAAAAAAATTGTTTTTATCACTCTCGATCCTGTCACTTTTTATAATGCACGCCTCACAAATCATACAATTTAATCACTGCGCATGATCAAACTCTTAATTCGTATACGAATATAAGTTTCGAGTGGCATATACCCACTCGTTGCATTTCATACGTAACTTTCCGCATACGAACCGCCAGTGAGTGTTCGAGAATAGGGTTCATTGGAAGTCATTCGAAAGTCGCAAGATTCGTATACGAAAAAAACTCGAGAATAGAGCCCCTGTGATCTTGCATTCGTGTGAAAGCGCTCCACATGTAGGGCGTCTACAGAGGATCCAGAGACAGTGTGGCAACATAGCCGTATGCCGCCATTTTAAGCAGTGGTTATCTATAGTATAGTATACAGGGTGTCCCATCTCAAGTGTCCGGACTTATATGGCCGTATAAAAATAAAAAAAATAAATCTAAAATTCCTTTTCCAAAAATCAGTTGAAGATTTAGTTTTCCAGTTATAACATATTTAAGCTGGTCAAATCAGGAGCGCCGTATAGAACAGTAGTGTGTGCGTGAGCGGGTTTTCAACGTAGTGTTCTCCCTTCGCTAACCCCACCAATGCGCTCGCTTCGGTAACACAGCGTTGGAATCCCGCTCACGCTCACACGACTGTTTATACGGCGCTCCTGATTGGTCCAGCTTAAATATTTTATAACTAAAAAACTTCAACTGATTTTTGGAAAAGGAATTTTCGAGTTATTTTTTTTTATTTTGATACAGCTATATAAGTCCGGACACGTGAGTCTGGGACACCCTGTATAGCTGTATAAAAATAAATAGAAAATTCCTTTTCTAAAAATCAGTTGAAGTTTTAGTTTTTTAGTTATAAAATATTTAAGCTGGACCAATCAGGAGCGCCGTATAAACAGTCATGTGCGCGTGAGCGGGATTCCAATGCAGTGTTATCGAACCGAGCGCTGAGGTCGGGTTCAGTGATGCTAATAGACCGCGACTTTTTCAACTGCGCAAGCGTTGCGTTGGAAAGGGAAAGCCACGCTATTGGCCGTAATACGCGCGCTTATTTTAAAAGCTTCAAATTCATTTTTATTTTCAAATCGAGAAATTATAATAATTTATGCTAATATGGTTCATATATATTACTGCAATTACTATAAGATCCATGATAATACCGTATTTTATTATTATTACTATGGAAAATGTAATGTACTTAATATCCGATTAAAATATCAAAGTTTATCTAAAAATCGTAAATGAACTGCCCTGAAGTTCAAATTTTTTTAATTTGAAAAAAATCTTATTTTGACTAACGGTGTGTATAATGTATATTAAAATTGAAGTTAAAAAGTTCTTTTTCGATTTTTTATTATAATTTTTTTTCGAGGTTTTCTCCTCCTGATCCGTGATTTTCTGCGATAACAGGATATATCACGGTCTTAGTTGATTAGAAGCTATCAGTTCCGCTATAATCAACTCTGTGTCAAATAGTGTTAAATATATTTTTTTCAATCAGACTCTTACCCCGCAAAAAATATTTAAAAAAATCTAGAAGTCAAATAATATAAAAGATAAATAATAAAATCTAATATTCTTCCCTGAAGTGAAAAATAAAAAAAAATATCAACAGGATACACATTTTTAGACCTAAAAAATTTCATAAAATATATGTACCATATATACTATTATATTATATAACCTAATGCAATAACTTATAGTTATTGCAGTAATATATATGAACCATATTGACATAAATTAATATAATTTCTCGACTCAAAACTAAAAGTACCATTATTCCTTATTTTCAGTCCTTCACCATATTTGTGTAAATTTGAAGCATTTAAAATAAGCGCGCGTATTATAGCCAATAACGTGGCTTTCCCCTTCCAATGCAACGCTTGCGCAGTTGAAAAAGTCGCGGTCTATTAGCATCACTGGTCGGCTTAGCGACGGGAGAACACTATAGAGGGTCGAGCACGAAGGAATAGTAAGGAGTAGTATCCCTGTAAGTGGGGAGTGGGACCAGCGACGTCCAAGAATTCGTTAATGCTGGCCACGAATGAAAACTCGTATGCACGGTGGTGCACATGCGCACTGGCGGTTGCCATGCCAACGATGTCAACACGTGTTTGAAGTTTCGAACTTGTGTTTTGTTTTGAACATTTCTGTGCTGCCGGTTTAGTAAAATAAAATTGTGAATGTGAATGTTTCAATAAAATTTAAAGAGTACATATAAAATATAAAAATTTTGCACATATTAACGTACAATATTTTGTTCACTGAAATTAACTTTATCCCTTACTTACGTAATCCATAAATGATTATAATAATGTTATTGTAGTACTTACACTTTCTACATCCTTTTCGTATTTTTGATGCCATTTTCCTTCTCGATTTTAATTCAGGAACGTGATATACACCCAACAAAATAAAAACACAAACGAACATAACCTACATATGCATCGAGATGTCAAATATAATGTAGGGGAGTGGGTATAACACGTGACTGCGAAAACAGCTCTGCGCATGTGCACCACCGTGCATACGAGTTTTCATTCGTGGCAAGCATTAACGAATTCTTGGACGTCGCTTGTCCCACCTCTGCTCACCAAACACATAGGGTGATACCACTCCTTACTATTCCTTCGTGGGGTCGAGAGACAGTGTGGCAACTATAGTGTAGTATATATATATATATATATATATATATATCTAGAGTATATGCATAAGAAAACTGAGCCAATCAGCAAGAATGACACTAAGTTGCCACAATGTCTCTGGACCCTCTGTAGAGAACACTATTTTGGAATCACGCACACACGACTGTTTATACGGCGCTCCTGATTGGACCAGCTTAAATATTTTATAACTCAAAAACTAATACTTCAAATGATATTTGGAAAAAGAATTTTAGATTTATTTTTATACGGCCATATAAGGTAGAAATATAGAGTATATACATATATATATATATATAATATACTATATATCTACAGTATATGTATAAGAAAACTGAGCAAATCAGCAAGAATGACACTAGGTTGCCACACTGTGGCTGTGTTCGAGAATTGACTGGCAGCACTAGTACTGCCAGTAGTTTTTTTAGGCGTTCGAAAACCGCTGACAGTGCCATTGCTGACAACTGTAACAAAGATATTATAAACGTTGATGCGGACTGCGGTACGGGGTGTGTAGTGGGGAACCATATATATATATATGGACATCACATTTTCTGCCATATCGAGGTGCTGCCCTCACCGTACTACGAAGTTGTGCGCTGGTTTTCTCTTTCTTCGTAAAATATGACAGTAAAACAGTAGAAAGACTTTTTTAGGTTAGAAAAGTTTGACATGTATCGCTTCATAAACACCGCACTTCCGAATGTAATAATAAATAGCGCATGTCTAGGCACACCGAAAATACATATTTGGAAGAAATAATGAAAAATTAAGAATGGCAGAAGCACTGATATTATGGTAATAAATAAACTGAACTGTGAGAGTAATACTCTCAAAAAGATAATTATGTTTATATTTGTTAAATATTATAATTTCTAATACGTTCACGCTTTTCTATGAATGATAGAATGTATAGCATTTTTTCAGATCTGAAGCATGAGACAGGTTTTTTGTACATAGTATTTTTCAAAAATGTTAAAAAAACGTTTTCTTGACAATCGAATTTTTAATTTAAAAAAGAAACTAAACATAAATTTCGAAATAAGCCATGCTGAAAAAGATTTTCTCTGATAAATATTCGTTTAAATTAAAATAATTAAACATTTAAGCCAGAAAAAAAACTTTTTTAACGTGTAAAGTTTTCAATAAATACAGTTTAAATTTAAAATAACAATGAAAAAAATATATTACTGGATAAAAATTTTGCTTCAAAATGTACATTGTATTTTTTTGAAGTTATAAACGCGCACGTGTTTTTACATTAATTTGTTTATACAATTTTTTTAGAATTATTTTTATTTGAAATTCAAACAATAATTTTAAAAAACTCTAAATATTAAACAAAAATTTCTTTGATAAAAATATTTTATAATCATATTTTTGATAAACAAATAATATTTATTAAGAAACAATTTTATAATTATGTAATTTCTGGAATTTTATAATCATGGAATATTCTAGTTCGGATATTTTATAATTCGGCAATTTTATTATTTGGGAATTTTTAAATTCGGTAATATTATGAACTGTTCGGGAATTTTATTATTTTTGGAATTTTATTATTGGGGAGTTTTACAGAGTCGGGAATTTGATTTTTCGGGATATTTTAGTCGTCCCTAGAAGTACAGAAAATTTGCTATAATTATCATTTCGTCACCGGGATCTTGTCGATTTTTTCCTACAGTATTTATGTAAAAAAGAAATTTCATTATATGAAAATTTTTGAAATCACAAGTTATAAAGATAATCTCATTAAGTATAAAAATTTAAAAAATCACTATATATCCAATTTTCCTGGGTCACTCGTAAACGGGGGTGAATTTAATAGGAATTATCTCTCAGGAAATAAGTTAATAAAATCCAAAAAAATTGCGTAGACTTTTTTGACCTCTAGGTATGTAAAAAAATGTAAACCTCCGAAAATTGAAAAATCCTGCAAACAAGAAATTTTTTGTTTATGCGCGGATAATCAAGCTGTATGCTGTATGTCTTTCGATTCCGAACCCATATTATAATCTTTTAGGATTCCAATACAATTTACAAAAGACTAATATTGTAAACTTTTTTAATTCTTAAGGTTTCAATTTGACAACTTGAATTTTAACGTTAAAATTCAATTTGACAACTTGAACTTCAACGTTAAAATTTGCCTCATTTTCAGAACGCGGGCTTATTGTTTGGATTTTCACAATTTTCGTTTAAGTTATAGGTTAGGTCAAAAAAAAAATTTGGGATTCGAAATTGCTACAACGCGAAAAAGTCAAAAGTTTAAATTTAAACGTTAAAAATGTGGAAATACACCATTTTCCATGCATTATTGCAAGCCAGCGAGTCACTTTCTTACTTTTAGTCGCTTCTTTTGAAAGTCGATCCTCTGCTTTCAGTTTCCTTTGCGAAATATATCTTGAATTCGAAGCATTTTAAATTCAATGTTTTCAGCTGCATTTAGATTGAAGTATACAAATGGTTTTGGTTTAAAATATAAATTAATTACAATATTTTTTTATTTTTCACAATTGTAATTTTAACCTTTAAACTTTAATAATTGTAGGTCGCAAACATAAAAAAGTAGACTAATTTCAAATTTATAGCGTTTCTATTATATATTGAACCGTTTAGGCCTCTGCAATTTTTTAAAACTTTTTCGAAAACTTTTTTTAACACTTTTTTATCTGTAAGAAACAACATTCTTGTGGCATAATAAGCTTTATAGCTTGAGCGCCAGGGGGGCTCTTCATCGGCTTCCCGTCCGTTTTTAAAACTAAAAAAGAACAACATTCTTCCATCTAATAACTGTTTTAGATTAGAAAGAAGTAAAAAGAAGCAAAATTATAAAATCTGATTTTTTTATTTTGATTGTGATTTCTCAATAAAAGAAAGTGCTATTTAGTCTACGAAACAGCTGCAAAAATAGGAATTTTACTGAAGAAATTGCTAAATATTTTTTTCGTATAAGGTCAAAAAATAAAAAAAGTATGCACCTGGAATTTCAAAAAGAAAGGTGTTTTGTATGTTATGATGTTCTTCAAAGGGCTAATCGCAATTTCAAAAATATTTAAAGCCTTAATAGTTGAGACATTTTAAATTTGTTGTATTCAGTATATTGAATAATTTGAAATTTAGAGCTATTTAAATATGCAAGAATTTTTTTATTGAAAGTGTTTGATAATTTTAGATTCAAACATTTCAAATTATTTAGTTACAAATTGAAATCGTTTGGAGTTTCAAGATTAGAAAGGAACGTCTTTTAATACTTGAATAATTATTTTAGAACGACTAAAATAGTATAACTTCAGATAAATTTGAAAGTAGGACTATTGAAAATTAGGAGTGCTTGAAAGAACTGAACAAATGTTTAGTTTTAAAGCTCTCTAAAATGGTGCTTTTCAAGGTTTATTTTTTAATAATTTGGCACCCCCAAAAATTATTTTTGTGAGAAAATAACACCTGATTTTTGTCAAAATTAAAAAATACATATTTAATGTTCGCCCAAGGTCAATTTTGTTCAAAGTGCTTGTTTCTGAATAAATTGACTCTATTATTGTTTCTGATTTCGTTCTGTCACTCATGGATTGTGTTTTGCATAGAAAACATTGAAATCTGTTCTTTGTTTCACGTTTATAAAATAATAATTAAAGGTCACTCAAGGTAATTTTCTGTACAAAATATTGATCTATAAAGAATATTTGTCAAACTATAGAACGGATTTCTTCGCCCAAAGATACAAAACTAAATTGGACTATAGTAAAAAAAACTGGAAAAAATGAGATGTAATCCAAATTTTATAAAGGAAATTAACCTTGGTGGACCTATAAATATTCATTTTATTCCTTGAAAGATTACAAAAAATCTCTTCGAAACGCTTTTATTACAACAATTTTACTAAAGAAGAATATTGTTTATAAAAATAATAATAGTATAATTTTTACATACTTTTTTTAAGATAAAAAATTATCAACGAGATTTGTAGAAAATCTTTCAAGGAATAAAATGATTGTCCCGGAAGTTAGAACCGAAAAATTAATATTTCAAAAAAATTAAAGTTGTGCTAAATTGAGTTAGACTCGCGGCCGGGAGAAATCGGGAAATGAAAGTAAATTTATTTTTTGTCCGGCAAATAAAAAACTTTTTAAATTTATCAGCTGTAAATATAAATTAAATAATGCTTTTAAAAACTGAAATGTATAGTTTGAGTATTAAAAATTGAAGAGTAATTGATTTTACAAGACGATTCTGGATCTGTTCAAAATTATATAATTTACATATTTTAACGTTAAAATTTGAACTAATTCAATTCGAAAACCTCAGTAGTTACGCAAATGTAAACGTCCGATTGAGTCTCCATAAACAATGTTCAATTTAAAAATCACTTCAAATTAATATATTCATAAATAAACGCCTTTATTCATTTTAAAAATCTCATTCAAGTATTGTTTCAGAAAAATATTCAATTTTTAACCCATTCAATTTGGAATTTTTAAATTAACAAAAAAAATAGAACAACTTTCAATATTAAACAATTTGAAACTGAATTGTCACAATTTCAGAGTGATAAATTTAAACTTTGAATGTTACAATTATAATTTTTTGATTTGTAATTTGAAAGTAAAAGTATTGATTCTTGATTTGCAAATAACAGTTGAACAATGATTAATTTAGAAAAAATTCAAATAAGTTGGAGGTTTTCTAATGTTTCAAACAAAATCATTACCGGCCCCCAAAATTTCTTTCGTCGGCCCTGAAGTCTGTGAAGTTTACCGAAAAGTGCGGGTCCGTTTCAAATTATAAAGTATGCACTTGTCATATTGCATTATTTGAAAAAATTAGGTATTTATTTCATATTTGAATCAAGATGTCCTAAAAAATAAAAAACTTCGCATTGTGTGGCAATTATTATTAATTTTTTTTTTTAACAATTAATTTAGCAACTTGTGCTTTACTTATTAATACTTTTTTTATTTATGTAGAAGCCCTTTATAAATTAATTAATTCATTAATACAATATTATAATTAATTAATTATAACTATTTTCTGAAATTAAACCAAGCTTATTGCCACCATCTTACTCCCAGTGATATTACACATGCTTTTAAATCCAGTAATTCCAGTAAAAATTACGTCACGCAAAATTACACGGAATCGCCATGATTGATGACGTTTTTCGGTCGACAGCCAATCGCAACGCTCCAAATAATAATTTTGTCTACGTTGGCATCACTGCAACAGTTCTCATCGCCAAAGATATTATAAGCCTAGATGCGGCACGGGGTGTCAGAGTGGGG
>CAKNYM010042857.1:70585-81457 GCA_932195095.1 Andricus curvator | reverse complement strand
CAGAGGTGAAACTTCATCTCCAACTGTCCCGTCTGCCGCGTAAGATCCTCCGCGGCTAGAGACCTGACTCCAAGGAACAGTGTTGCCCGATGTTTTCTCGCGTAAATTTCCCGCTCTTGCTTACCTTCTAGGGCAGAAGGAGCAGAAGCGGATGACGTACACGTTCCAGTTGCGTCGGGATTGGTTGCTTTTAAAGAACCATGATCGTAGCTTCCGGAGCCTACAACTTCTCAAATAATTAATTTGTAATAATTTATTATTAATTTAATTATATTATTAATTATTATTGTATTGATGTTGTATTATTATTGTGTCATTATTTTATTGTTATTAATAATCTAATTATTACAAATAATCGACTGGTGACTTGTATGGAATATATAGTCTGTAAATTCGCTTTAAATAATCGGCTTTTCCTGAAAAGGTTTGAATTCGGAAATTATTTACACTAAAGAACAATAAAAATATTAAAAATGAATTATTTATGTTTTCTAAGTACATCTACGTTAAATATGATACATATCGAGATTATTTTTTTATTTTCTTTAGAGAAAAAAACTTGCGTTGAATAAATAATTATACTGAAACAAAAATTGATAAATATACTCCATAAGCTTTCTTAAAAATTTACTGCTGATCATTTCTAAAAAAAAACGTTTAAATCCGTTCACAATTGCGACCTTTAGACAATTTTTAATTGTAAATTCCCGAGCCAGCCCACTGTGCAGCGGGAAAAGTAAACCCCAAAGGTTTTATTTTTACTCCAGACTTTGCCTGAGCCTGTCGGGCATTTTGCGATTTGACCAGGCAGAGTCCGAAGCGAAAGTGCTACTTCGGACTTTGCCTGACACCGCTCAGTCAATTCGCGGAGGGACCAGACAGACTGCGGTGTGCCGGCACATCGGACTTTGCCTGTAACATATATATATCTGTACGGCCGCATGCTTCGACCCAAGTTTTACATTTTAAGCAATTATCACATTCTTCAAAATGTTTCTTGAGGTCTGCTTTCCTAATATGACCACTTCTGTATGATAAACAAGGTTTCGAGAAACGTATGAAGTAGAAGAGGTTATGTTCCTTGTATGCTTTGGTACGACTATCACTTTTGCACAAGCCGCACATACAACGCATACACGCTCCCTTACTTCCTTTTTCATTGACATTCATTTTCACTTAAAAATTTTTTCTCGGTAACTTGTCACATTAATTTAAAAATTAAATAAAACTGTTTACACTGTGTTGAACGAGCAAAATTGATCGCAACAACTGGGTACAACAGAAAGTACATTGCAAATGCGCAGTAAACTTTCCGATGGGTAAAATGGTCTATGGAGTCAAGTGAGCGATCTGTAGGTGCAAAAAAGTGTAGTGCTTGTGGTGTCACATTAACGCAGCAAAGCTCTCTAAATAAACATTGTAGAGAAGTGCATGGTGTGATATAACTGAAGACTTGTTCTGTGTAAGTTCAAATTAAATGTGTAATTTCTAAATTTTTAGTAGGCCTCTATAGATTTGGTCTAAACAATATAATCGCTTAAGTTACTTTCAAATTATTTTAAATTATAACTGTAAAAGTTATTTTATTAAATAAGTCGGGTAGACCAGGGCAAACTTAATCATCGGAACACATTTTTTAACGTTAATTAATCGTTTTGTTTTTTAATGCTACACAATACTCTCATTTTAAATAACTCAGTTTTATACATGCAAGCAATGCAACGATTCTCTGAGTATTGTTAAAAATGATGATATAGGACAAATAATATCGTAAAATTACGGTTTTTTATAACGAAGAAATTAAAAAATGGCTTAGCAAAAGTTGTGAATAATCATTTTAAAAAGAATAAAAATCAATATTGAGGCAATTATTGAAATGAAAACGTCCTTTACTGTAGACAATATTCATTTGAACTAAATTTAAAATGTACGATATAGTACCTTCCAGATATTTTTATATGAATATGAAAGAAAAACATTTGCTTGAAAACTCATGTATTTTTCTTGTAAATTCGTTCTTATGGGAGAATTTTTTTTTAATAACAATTAAACTATTGTATTTTTGCTTCGAAATCTATCTTTTTTTAGTTGTAAATTCATCTCTTGCTTCAAACCTTATGTAATGTGTTAAAATTTATATTTTTTGGTTGAAAATACTTGGTTGCAAGTTGCACTACTTTATTAAAAATTCATTTTTTTATAGAAAACTTCTAATTTGGTTTAAAATGTATTTTTTTATTTAAAGTTTTACTATTTACTTGGAATATAATGTATTTTGTTGAAAATTAGTCTTTTTCGTTAAATATTTATAATTTTAATAGAAAATTAATGTTCTTTGTTGAAATATATCTCTTTGGTTGAAAATTCATGTAGTGTGTTAAAAATTCGTATTTTTTTTATAGAAAATAGAGTCGATAGGGGTAAGAGTGATACGGAGAAAATTTGGAATCAAAAACGAATTAGTTATCAGCTTTTTTTGTTATAACATAAAGATTATATCTCTTATTATTTGTAGAAAATGGTGGCTGGCATTAGTAATTCATTTAATCAATTTATTTTAAAGAAACTGAGATGCTTTTAGAAAACTTCAATTCGTAATTTTACGTTCGTTTAAGTTATATTGTAAGAAATTTGGATGGAAACAATAATAAGGAAAATTTTCCCTAAGATGATTAGGTTTTTTCAATTTTAATTAATATTAATTAATTAGTTTTTTTTTTCAATGTCAGTCTACGGCTAGCCTCGATTAAGTTCAACCCAAAAGTACATGCACATCGAGTTTATCTTTTATACGTGTTTCTGGGATGACCCCCAGTTGCTTTAAGCCATGAAATAAAAAATCGTACTACGCGTTTTTGAGAAAAAAGATTTTTTAATTTTTAGCTATTAAAAATCTCATTTTTCTCGAAAACGACGCAAAATATGAATAGCAGTTTAGAGTTCAAAATTGTTTCTCTTCATAAAATCTATAAAATTATACACTTACCACATGTTTATCTCGTATAATTCATCAAATTTGTCCAAAAAGGTAGACAAAATCAATAAAAATCAACTAAAATAGCATTTATTTTAAAGAACTTTAACATATTATTTTTAAAAACGTCTATTTTTAGTTCATTGAATGTGTAAAGAACATGTTCCATAAGATTATTAAGGTTCCTGTGCTTCAAAGTAAAGAAAAATTAGGTGATATCTCTAAAATTGAAGAAATATAATTTGTGACACCACAAGCATTACACTTTTTTACACTTACAGATCGCTCACCCGACTCCATTTAAACATTTATAAATAAATTGACAAACGAAATGCTGTATAATTGCGCGCAATGTTATACCTGTTGTGCTGTACAGTGTACTGTAACGTGAACATGAAGAGTTGGAACCGCTTGAACACTCCCGGGCTCATTGGCTGAGCGCGCATAGTGGTTTCAGTGGTGGGGGACACGGCACGAACTGGAGTGATCCGCTCGTGATTTTACAAGTCGGTCATCTTGAAAATGTAACTGTAATGGCAATCAGCGCTGGAGTCGATTTTCTTCTCCTGTAGGATTCTCAGCTTGGCTGCCATTGTTTGTCTGAGTTAATCCTTCCGTTGTTTTGTTTTGATAAAAATCAAAAGCCGTGGAAAATGGTTTTAACACAATAAAGACACATGTTTATAGAGAAACTGAATATTTATTGAGTTTTAAATTATTATTATTAGTTAATAGTTCATCATAACTTACAACTTCAACAGTTTATTCAATACTATTTGAAGTTACGTTTTCAAGAAAAGTCACAATTCTTATTTTAATAAATAAACATTATTTACTATTGTATTTTAAATCAATTGAATGTCAGTTCTCGATTTAAACCTACTACCAGCTGAGACGAGATTATTATTATAAGTCAAACTCAAAATTTTTGCACGAAAATATTCTAAGCCCGAACTCAAATTGATTCAAGAAAATCTTCTAAGTTCATCCCTTCAAAAATTCGTTCGCGCCAAGATTTGAAACGGCGGCCATATTTATTTGGCGCCATCTATAATTTTAATTCCCAAAGTCACATATGCCACTACAATTATTCCCCATACAACCAAAAGTTGACATATATACTGTAACGTAGGGATAAAATATTAAATAATTACAGTGCCACCTCTCGGCTATAAATTAAGTAAATCTGCGACTAGCGAATCCCCGTTATGAACTCCACCTCACCCGTTATGCGCGGGCGATTTAAATATAAGACTTAGATTGGAACGCAATATTACGAGTTTAATTACTTATAACCTTAGTTTAGAAATAAGAGCTCGTCTTTCGTTTCGAAGCAAAATCTCATTTTACGATACATGGAAAACAGAAATTAAGTATATCTGGATAATATGACTCTTGACTTTTACAACTTTTCTACCAAGTGGGTCCACAGACCATGGCTCTCTTGAAAAGCTATAAATTCAAAGTTCTTTCTTCTGAAAGTATGTTTAAATACTTAGATTAACCTCGGCTTTAAATCACGTTATTTTTCCTTGAAAGTAATAAAATAAATCTAAAACACGGAGGGCCCGCGTTCTTAAGACCCTCTAGAATTTGAGGGAGAGTCGAATTACATACCGATTCTCTTTACGACGGAAAAGCTGCATTCTGGTTAATATCAGCCTGAGACCTCCAGCGCTCATAAAAGGGGCGACATGTTAAAACCCCCAGATATTTGGAAGGCATCATGGTCGCTAGCCCACGTGCGGACCCAAAACTGCGCACGTTTCTCTCACGCCCCCGCCTATTGCAATTGGCTGAGCGAAGTCGCGAGGGTGGGTTTTGGGTCCCCTGAGAGGGGGTTTGCAGCTTCGGATACGAGTTTCTCGACGAAACTGGCCAGATTTGATTTCCACCGCGTGTCGTGAACTTCTCTTTTATCTTTGCTCAACTGTTCTTTGCAAGAATTATAACTTCCTTTTCGAAACGAGAGACGAGTTACGAACTCTGCGTCTTTACGCGAGTGATACATAAACTGGACTTCGAATGTGATTTGTGTACTAACTTTGACCAATATTGCCTCAAATGTATTAAATATGTTCACGTAGACTAGGTGAAGTGCGCCACTCAATTCCGATTTAATTTGCAACATAATAAATAAATACTTCAATTTAGTGTTGTGCAAATTTCCAGTGGTTTATTTGAATCGACCGCCAATTCTACCAGTTCCAGGTCTGCTATTTTAATAGCTCAACGCAGCAACGATCCCGCCATCTCTTGAGAGCAAAATCGCACCTCTCTGGACGTAACAAATTTTTGGTGGCAGCGGTGGGATGCTGCACCTGGAGTGGGAAATTCAAATTTTATCATGGACTTCTTGATCTACCCTTGAGGATACCCAAGTGACTTTGAAGTGTCACAATAAGTGAATTGAGAAAAACTTTCATACAGTTCAAAAGTGATTTCTTTAAAAAAAAAAAAAAAAATTTTGTTTCTGTTGTCTTGCTCAATTCCGAAAATGGCAAAGCGCTAAGATCCATAGCAGATAATTAAATATACAAGCTTATTAGCATTATAAACTTACCTTATTTATCTTCTGCTGACTCTAAACCGAATCCAGCGTGGGATATCTGGACCGACGATCGTACGTGAAGTGCGATCCACCGTTGGAGGTCGTACGGGCCACAGGTGCGATCCTACGAGGGACGATCGTGCGTGAAGTGCGATCCACCGAGGGACCTTTTGGAACCGGCGTACCAACGTCGCGGCTTAGGAGGGATTATTAATGAAGAAGATCACGGGTGAAAATTTGTGATTGTGACTTTGTGAAATCGTGTATTTTTTATTTCAGAGTAGCGCACTTCGTAAACGCATCAAGTAGTAAGTCCTAGATTTAGTTATCTTAATCCTTTCGTTTCTGCCTCCATATATAATCAAAATAGACATAGATATTTCAAAATATTCCAATTTAGTTCTTCGTGTACGCGTTAGTTTTTGAAATCAAAATTAAAATTTATTCCTCATAAAGATAGATTTTAAAAATCATAATGCCTCGCAACACTAGTGCGAAAGGCGGTAAAGCCCCTTCAAGGAGAGGACGTTCCGCGAAACGATACACACCGATCACAGATCCCCGTGAAAGTCATGACGAGGGTGGCGACACGTCAAGAGCGATTGCAGTAAGGGATGCGATCCCATCCTCACTTCAAAATGTTCAAACTCTTGATTTTCAATCTGACAACTTATCTGCGAAATCCGGGTCCTCAGTCCCATCGTCTTCGACTTCAACCCCTGTAAAAAAAGTGGGGGAGGGCCTTCTTAAATTTGCAAAGGACCTAATTCCAGAATTCGATGGAGCAAACATGTCCGTTGTAATGTTTATTGAACAGTGCAAAGCCGCCAAGGCTCTCTTGGAACCACATGAAATTCCATACCTAATTATTTTAATTAGAAATAAAATCGTGGGACCAGCTCGAAAGTACATCCAAGATAGGGTGGGAATTAGCTTCGAAGACATTTTACGTATTTTACAGGGGATTTACATGCCTCGGGAAGATACTAGCCAACTCGCTCAGGAATTGGCTAATATCCACAGAAACCCCGACGAGACTATCCCTGATTATGGCACTAGAGTAACGGTATTATTAAATAAAATAATTTCTAAAGTAATAGAGAAAAATCCCGGTGAAAAAGGAAAGGAAAGATGCGAAGAGTACACGGAAAACGCAATCAAAAATTTCGTTTGTGGTCTCGACCGAGATACTTTGACCTTCATGAAAGATAAATCGCCCCTTTCCTTGGATGTAGCTATTGAGTTGGCCGCGGAGGCAGATTTAGAAAATAAGAGCTGGCGTAGAGTTCATAACAATGGGGCAGGCACTAATGTACAAGATCGCAACCCTTCATTTCAGAGCGCAAACCTCAAACGAGTAGCCCACATTGAAGCCGAAGAGGAGGGCAGAAGGTCAAAAAACCAACGTCTTTCCTCTATTCAATGTTTTCATTGCAAAGAAATCGGTCATATTAGGCGCGAATGTCCAAGATTAGAAAAGGAAGAAGATTCCAAATTTTGCGATTATTGTACCTTCCAAAATCATACTGCAAAAGATTGCTACCTCAAAAAGAAACATGAACGTGAAGTACAGGCTAGAAGGGAAAGATTTTCCAAGAACGGGGATTTAAACTCGGGAAAGGGTCGTCAAAACGGAGCAACGACGACCCAAGATCAAACGGGTCGCTCCAGAAACGTGTACTCCTCTGCCTCGGAAGAACAAACGGGCAATTCGACAACCCAACAGTAAGGCTCGACGACCGAGCATTTTTTCAAAACAGCGCTCTTCTAATGGTCGACACCGGATGCGAATTAAACTTAATCAAAGAAAGCGCCGTGGATTCACGTGTCTGGATAAATCTTGCGAGAATTTACGATTTAGTAGGGATAGGGCCGGAAATAGTAAAAACTCTTGGAGAAATTAAAATAACGAACAGAGGTGTAGAGTCAACATTCCAAATTGTCCCGAGAAATTTTCCAATTCAACAAAACGGAATCCTTGGAATTAGTTTTCTAGAAAAACACCGGGCAACTCTCCAATTTACCGGTATAACCCTTCAGTTAGGTATTCAAAATCCGATAGACATTAATTATTCAAAGCTTAAATTACGCGCCAGAACAAAAACATTGGTTGATATTCCTTTGAAAGAAACACAACTGAAGGTAGGATATATAAGTAGAATTAATGCTGGCCCAGGTATATTTTTGGGTGAATTCCTTGTAAAAAAAACGGAAATTCAGCTAAATGTTACGCCGTAAATAGCACGAGTCATGATATTGAGCTTTCACTGTCACCCATTGACATACAGAACCTTGACGAGTATACAGTCGTTTCACCATGTGCTAGAGCCGGTTCATGCCCCCCGCTGTCTCCAGAAGGACAGAAGGAACGTGCTGCTCGCCTTGCCGCCCTTTTAAAGGTCCTTGACCTCGAGGGACTGAGCGAGGAAGAGAAGCAAGATATACTCTCGATACTCGGTGACCACCTTTATCAGTTCCACTTGCCAGGCGACAAATTAGGTTCGACTACTGAAGTATCACATGAAATAATTACAACAAATAAATATCCTATAAACCACAAACAATATCGCAACCCCCAGATTCTTAAAGAAGAAGTCCAAAAACAGGTTAAAGAACTCTTAAAAAATGATATCGTTCAACCATCTAATTCACCTTACAATGCACCTTTGTGGATTGTGCCAAAAAAACCTGACGCTCAGGGAAATAAAAGGTGGAGGATGGTGATAGATTTTCGGTCACTAAATGAACAAACAGTAGGGGATGCTTACCCCCTCCCGAATATCACCAATATATTAGACCAACTCGGTGGTGCACGTTATTTTTCTGTCCTCGATCTCGCGTCTGTTTTTCACCAGATCCCTTTACATAAAAATTCCAAAGCTAAGACAGCATTTTCTACTCCCTACGGACATTTAGAATTTACAAGAATGCCGTTGGATTAAAAAATGCTCCAGCCACTTTTCAGAGGCTGATGGACAGAGTGCTAACCGGGCTCCAGGGAATAGAGCTTTTCGTCTACATGGATGACATTGTCGTCTACGGTATTTCGCTGGAAGATCACTCTAGAAAACTGAGAGCCCTGTTTGGGCGACTAAAATCAGCCGGATTGGCCTTGCAACCCGAAAAGTGTCAGTTTCTTAACAAGGAAATCACTTACTTGGGTCACGTAATCACTCAGTCTGGCGTGAAACCAGACCCTAGGAAAATTGATGCCGTAAAAAATTTTCCCATTCCGAAATGCCAAAAAAATGTCAAGCAATTTCTAGGTTTGATAGGATACTATCGCCGATTTATTCCAGACTTCGCAAAAATCGCGAAACCACTCAACCAACTATTAAAAAAGGGTATCAGATTCGAATGGACCCCCATACACCAAAGCGCGTTTGAAACACTTCGAGATAAAATATGCCGTGAACCGATTTTACAATTTCCGAAATTTAATCAGCCGTTTGTTGTGACAACTGACGCTTCCAACTTCGCGTTAGGGGCGGTACTGAGCCAAGGAATTATCGGTCGTGATTTGCCGATATCATTCGCTTCGCGAGCATTGAATCCGGCTGAAATAAATTATTGCACAACGGAGAAAGAACTCCTAGCTATCGTCTGGGCCGTCCAGCATTTCCGCCCGTACTTGTATGGCAGGAAATTTACTCTTGTTACCGACCACCGTCCCCTCATCTGGCTTTATAATTTAAAAGACCCAATTTCAAGAATGGCTCGATGGAAGATTAAATTAAACGAATACGAGTATAGCATCGTTTACAAACCGGGTAGCGCAAATGTCAATGCTGACGCGCTGTCACGAAATCCCTGCAGTGCCGCTAACTGTTGTTGTATTTCTATGAATTACTCGGTTGCCGCTTCTTCAGCACTTGTCGAGCCGACAGGGGACAGTGCGTATCACGTGCTGAGCCACAGAATGCTGAGAGAGGGGGAAACCAATTTAGAACATCCGGAGACTGAAAAATGTATAGAAGGCCTCGTTGAGTACGTTTTTGTGAGTCGCAGGATCTCGGACGCCCCGAAAATCGACGAGTCCCATAAACCTCATAATAGTCCCGCGGAAAAAGGGTTGAGTGGGGTCAGGATTGATGAGTCTCATCAACCTCATACATGTCCCAGAGGGGAAAACTTAAGTATGGACTGCATCGGACTGCCTCATATCGATGAGTCCCATAAACCTCATACCTGTCCCAGAGGGGAAACCGTGAGTGTAGACTGCATCGATGTGTCCCATAAGCCTCATACTCGTCCTGTAGAGGAAACCTTGAGTGTGGACGGGATCGATGAGTCTCAAAATCCTCATACCTGTCCCAGAGGGGAAATCTTGAGTGTGGATTGCATCAATATGTCTCATACCGATGAGCCCCGTAAACCTCATACCTGTCCCAGAGGGGAAACCATGAGTGTAGATTGCATCGATGTGTCCCATAAACCTCATACCAGTGCCGAGCGGAAAATCTTGAGTGTGGATTGTGAAGCAAATATAACCGCACGGATTGCAGGTTGCGGATTTGTGGAGAAAGGCGTCGATGGGGGATGGGGATGCCTGGACTTTGATTCTAAAGACGCGACAAATGTGTCGTCAGTGCTAGTAATAACTGATTCATGCATTAACTATAGCAAAGACAAAATTAGCATGGGAACATCACATGTGATAAATTTTATATCTGCGGATTGTCATTTAAATTCACCCGTAAATAAAGAACTAATCGATGCCAAAATACTCGACGCGGAATTATTGAGAAAACAAAATCTTCCACTGGGCCATATCACGGTTTTAGCAACGAATGGCAGATATGTTTTTAACATAACAATAAAAAATAAAGCAGACGATAAACCTTTTTTAAATATTATATCCGGAGCAATTTTACGCCTAAAACAAGCCATGGAAACATTAGAGGTATCCGCAGTAAAGGTTTCGAAAGACGGCAATGATTTACATGAAATTTCATGGGTTTCGATCGAGCAATTGATACGGCAACATTTTGCGGGTTCCGGGTTGCGAATATGTGTTTGTTCCGGTGAAATTCGATTTCCTTCGAAGGAAGATCGAGAAAAAATCATAAAGGAAAGTCATGAGTCCACCTTCGGTGGCCATAAAGGGGTTTCAAAAACCTATTGGCGTATTCGCGAGAATTTCTTTTGGAAAAATTTAAAGACAGACGTGGAAAACTTCGTGAGGTTGTGTCGGAAATGCCAGGAAAATAAGTTGGTTCGAATAAAAAATCGTCAACCTATGAAAATCACTGACACACCGACTCAACCTTTCGATAAAATCCAAATCGACATCGTCGGGCCCCTCCCAGATACCGAGTCAGGTAATAAGTACATTTTGACTATACAG